>PVKV010032621.1:0-19621 GCA_004027835.1 Alouatta palliata
AAAAAAAAAAAAAAAAAAAAAAAAAAAACAAAAATTAGATGGATGTGGTGGTGAATGCCTGTAATCCCAGCTACTTGGGAGGCTGAGGCAGAGAACTGCTTGAACCCGGGAGGCAGAGGTTGCAGTGAGCCGAGATTGCGCCACTGCACTCCAGCCTGGGCGACAGAGTGAGATTCTGTCTCAAAAAAAAAAATAAAAGTTTCTTGACCCAGAGTTCCTGAAAAGGAGGATGGGAACCTTGGACGCTGTTTCTCCAGACTGGTTAGTACCAAAAATTGACAGGACTTGAAAAATAATGGAGGATTACCTTGAGCTTAATTATGTGAGTACTTGATATACTGTCTTCAGTTTAGAGAAAGGATCTCACCCTGTTGACCACAGTGGAGTGCAGTGGCACAACCGCAGCTCACCACAGCCTCAAACCTACAGGCACGACAGGCACAGTGGCTCATGCCTGTAATCCTGGACTTTGGGAGGCCAAGGTGGGTGGAACAACTGAGGTCAAGAGTTCAAGACCTGCCTGAACAACATGGTGAAACCCGTCTCTACTAGAAACATACAAAAATTAGGATGTGGTGGCGGGCACCTGTAATCCCAGCTACTCAGAAGGCCGAGGCAGAAGAATCACTTGAATGCAGGAGGCAGAGGTTGCAGCGAACTGAGATCGCGCCACTGCACTCCAGCCTGGGCAACGGAAAGAGACTCTGTCTCAAAATAAAACCAAAAAACAACAAAACAAACAAACAAAAAACTACAGGCGTGTGCCACTGCACCTGGCTAATTTTTTTTTATTTTTTATTTTTAAAGAGATGGGGTCTCACTGTGTGGCCCAGACTGGTCTCCAACTCCTGGCCCCAAGTGATTCTCCCTCCTTAACTTCCCAAATCGCTGGGATTATAGGCATCAGCCATTGCACCTGGCCTCTGTTTCTCTTTACCCATCCCAGCTATTATCTTCACCTGGAAGGGATAGCAGTATACCTTCACAGGGACCTAGTCCACTTTGACAGCCATCTGGGTTTGCCTGGAACTGTTATTCAGGCACTGAAAGTTCTGCATCCTAGGAAACCCCCAGATCCCTGGCAAACTGGGATGGTTGATCACACTAACTGACTCCTCTGTAGGATGTCACCCTGATCTTCATTCACGATATCATGCTGATTTGCCTTGAACTCGAGGAAGTATCAAAGATCCTCCAGGTCTTGTTGAGACGTAAATGTAATGGGGTTGTGAGAGAAAACTGGCAGAAATGCAAGGACCTGCCACATCAGTAGAGTTCTTAGAAAATCACTAGTAATGAATAATAACTTGTAATGAATATTCATTAGTAATGAATAATAATTAGCAATCAATATTCCTTAGTACTAGAAGATCTCCTTCAAAATGTGGGGGTTGGGGGGACAGAGAATGAGGACAAATTGTTACATTTTATTTATTTTATTTTTCGAGACAGGGTCTTGCTGTGTCACCCAAGCTGGAGTGCAGTGGCATGATGATGGCTTACTGCTGCCTCGACCTTCAGGGCTCAAGTGATCCTCCCACCTCAGCCTCCGGAGTAGCTGGGACCACAGGCACACACCCCCACACCCAGCTAATTTTTTTTTTTTTTTTGAGATGGAGTTTTGCTCTTGTTGCCCAGGCTGGAGTGCAATGGCGCAATCTCGGCTCACCGCAATCTCCGCCTCCTGAGTTCAAGCGATTCTCCTGCCTCAGCCTCCCGAGTAGCTGGGATTACAGGCATGCGCCACCACGCCTGGCTAATTTTGTATTTTAAGTAGAAACGGGGTTTCCCCATGTTAGTCAGGCTGGTACCAAACTCCCGACCTCAGGTGATCCACCCACCTTGGCCTCCCAAAGTGCTGGGATTACAGGTGTGAGCCACCACACTTGGCCTGTCACAGTCACATTATTTTTTTATTATTTGTAGAGATGTGGGTGTCCCTATGTTGCCCACACTGGTCTCGAACTCCTGAGCTCAAGTGATTCTGCCTCAGTCTCCCAAAGGGCTGGGATTACAGGTGTGAGCCACCGCACTTGGCCTGTCACAGTCACATTATTTTTTTATTATTTGTAGAGATGTGGGTGTCCCTATGTTGCCCACACTGGTCTCGAACTCCTGAGCTCAAGTGATCCTGCCTCAGTCTCCCAAAGGGCTGGAACTAAGGGAATGAGCCACTGCACCAGGCCAACTTGCTGCATTTTATATACCCTTTCGACTAATAAGGAATTCTGGAAGCAGCATCTACCTCGATTTTAGCAGGCCTCTTTTCCCTGCAAGAAACAAAAGTTCACTCAACAAAGCTCAAGTAAGAAAAAGAGATGGATAAGAGAGACCAGCTCTCTTAGAACTAAGCCATAGTGGGATCAGAATTCATGTAGGTTGAAACCCAAAGAAGTTCTGAGTCCACGAAAACTCAAGGTGGTGCTTCACAATAGGAATTGGTGAATGTTCTCCCTCCAAGTGTCAGTGTGATTTAGCCACTGCCTACCACATGTTAGCATTTGTCTCCTACCTGATTCCACATTTCTCACCTAAAAGGCCCAAGAAAGAAAATCTGATTAATATATCTTGTCACTTTTTTTGAGATGGAGTTTTGCTCTTGTTACCCAGGCTGGAATACAATGGCATGATCGCGGCTCACTGTAACCTCTGCCTCCGGGTTCAAGTGATTTTCCTGCCTCCATCTCCCGAGTAGCTGAGATTACATGCATGCACCACCACGCCTGGCTAATTTTGTGTTTTCAGTTGAGACGGGGTTTCTTTTATTTTTTTTTGAGATGGAATCTCACTCTGTTGACAGGCTACAGTGCAGTGGCGTGATCTCGGCTCACTGCAACCTCCGCCTCCCAGGTTCAAGCAATTTTTCTGCCTCAGCCTCCGAGTAGCTGGAGTTACATGCGCGCACCACCAAGCCCAGCTAACTTTTGTATTTCTAATAGAGATGGGGTTTCACCATTTGGTCAGGTTGGTCTCAATCTCTTGACCTCGTGGTCCCCCCGCCTTGGCATCCCAAAGTGCTGGGATTACAGGCGTGAGCTGCTGAGATCTGGGCCGACTTAATGATTTTCTTGACTTTACAATGTTAATCAGGACACAGTCCCATTATAAGTCAGGGAGTTAGGATGGTTTGACTTAAGAATTTTCTTGGCTGGGGCCAGTGGCTCACACCCTTAATCCCAGCAATTTGAGAGGCCTGAGGCAGGTGGATCACCAGGTCAGGAGTTCAAGACCTGCCTGGCCAAGATGGTGAAAACCCATCTCTACTAACAATACAAAAATTAGAGAGGTGTGGTATCGGTCACCTGTAATCCCAGCTACATGGGAGGCTGAGGCAGAGAATTGCTTGAACCTGGGAGGTGAAGTTTGCAGTGAGCTGAGATTGCACCACTGCACTCCAGCCTGGGTGACAGAGTGAGACTCTGTCTCAGAAAGAAAAAAAAAAAGAATTTTCTTGATTTTACCAAGAATTAATCAGGACACAGTTCCATCATAAGCCAGAGAGCTAGGATGGTTTGACTTATTAATTTTCTTTTTTTTTTTTTTTTTTGGAGACGGAGTTTCGCTCTTGTTACCCAGGCTGGAGTGCAATGGCGCAATCTCGGCTCACCGCAACCTCCGCCTCCTGGGTTCAAGCAATTCTCCTGCCTCAGCCTCCCGAGTAGCTGGGACCACAGGCACGTGCCACCATGCTCAGCTAATTTTTGTATTTTTAGTAGAGACAGGGTTTCACCATGTTGACCAGGATGGTCTCGATCCCTTGACCTCGTGATCCACCCGCCTCGGCCTCCCAAAGTGCTGGGATTACAGGCGTGAGCCACTGCGCCCGGCTGATTTATTAATTTTCTTGACTTTACAATGAGTTAATCAGGACACAGTCCCATCATAAGTCAGGGAACATCTGCATTTGTTTGTCATTTTAGTTAGTTAGACATTTAGGGTTATATTTTTGTAAGTATATACATGCTCAATTCGTAATTGAGCCATTTGTTTCTCTTGGAGTTAATAATTGCTTTGTCTTTTGGTTTGCCTGCTTTTGTATCCCTGCTGTCTTCTCATTCTGTTCAAATGTACAGAGTAGATTGACGCAGGGCAGTGAAGGCATATTGCTGCACCAGCTAGGTGAAGGTAAATTATTAGGTCTTTTTTTTTTTTTGAGAAAGAGTTTCGCTCTTATCACCCAGGTTAGAGTGCAATGGTGCCATCTCAGCTCACTGCAAACTCCACCTCCAGGGTTCAAGCAACTCCCCTGTTTCAGCCTCCCGGGTAGCTGGGATTACAGGCACCTGCCACCACACCTGGATAATTTATTAGGTCTTCAGTCAATTTCATCTTCTTAAAGGAATCCCTCAAAGAACCTTGTGATCTTTTATTTTCTTTTTTAAAAATCTTATTGCCTGGTCTCTGTAAACCTACCTTCTTATCTTTTCTACCTTGGACTAGCTGCTTTCTAGGTCAGCAACTCAGATGTCATTGTGGGGTCTCCTCTCACTATCACCCTGGGGATTCCCTTCATCCTTTTTTTCTGGAGACAGAGTCTCAATCTGTCACCCAGCTTGGAGTGCAGTGGTGCGATCATGGCTCACTACAACCTTCACCTCCTTGGTTTAAGCAATTCTACTGCCTCAGCCTCCCGAGTAGCTGGGAATACAGGTGTGCGCCACCACGCCCAGCTAATTTTTTGTATTTTTAGTAGAGATGGGGTTTCACCATGTTGCCCAGGCTGGTCTCAAACTCCTGACTTCATGATTTGCCCACCTTAGCCTCCCAAAGTGCTGGGATTACAGGCATGAGCCACCATGCTGGCCCCATCTTTCATTTGTTTTATTTTGTTTTTGTTTTTTGAGAGGGAGTCTTGCTTTGTCACTAGGCTGAAGTGTAGTGGCTCGATCTCGGCTCACTGCAACCTCCGCCCCTCCCCCCTGGGTTCAAGCGATCCTCCTGCCTCAGCCTCCCGAGTAGCTGGGACTAGTGTGTGCCACCATGCTCAATTTTTTTTGTATGCGTATTTTTTTTTTTTTTTTTTTTAAGTAGAGACAGGGTTTCACCATGTTTGCCAGGATGGTCTCGATCTCTTGACCTCATGATCTGCCCGCCTTGGCCTCCCAAAGTGCTAGGATTACAGGCGTGAGAGCCACCACGCCCAGCCTTCTTTCTTGAATTGGATATCCTTACTCATGGATCCCAAGTCTTCTTCTTTCTTGCTTTATTCCTTTATGTAGGTGGTGTACTCTCCCAATAGCTTCTTGAGAATGTTCAGGAAATGTTCAAGACTGTGTAGCAGAGAATGCTACTAATTCCATCAATACACTTCCATTCTTCCATAGTAACAGAGTTTTTATTCTAGGCACAAAACCATCCAAAGGCCAGGCACTATGGGTCACACCTGTAATCCCAGCACTTTGGGAAGCCAAGGCGGTAGGATCACTTGACCCCAGGAGTTTCCAGCCTGGACAACATAGGGAGACCCCATCTCTACAAAAAAAAAAGATTAGCTGGGCATGGTGGCATGTGCCTGTAGTCTCAGCTACTTGAGAAGTTGATGTGAGAGGATCACTTGAACCCAGGAGTTTGAAGCTGCAGTGAATTATGATCAAGCCACTGCACTCCAGCCTGAGCAACACAGGGAGACTCTGTCTCAAAAAAAAAAAAAAAAAATCATTCAGAATGAAGTCTATATTTCTACCTTTTCCAGCCTACTTTGTAGTTTGGTTTTGCCATGTGACCAAATTCTGACCAATGGGATTTAAGGAGAAGTAAAAATTCTTTGGAAGAACTTTCTGAAGAAATAACTGGCACATGCCCCTCGTGCCTTCTTCATCATCTCTTCTACCATATGGTGTCTGGTGCTCACATGCTGCCATCCTAGACTGTGAAGCTGAGGGCCACACCCTGGGCGTTGCTGAGCTGGAACTGGAATGAACTTGGATTGCTGAGAGTTTCATGGAACAGAGCCACTAAACTGACCTAGATTTTTTTTCTGAGATGGAGTCTTGCTCTGTCACCAGGCTGGAGTGTAGTGGCACGACCTTGGCTCACTGCAACCTCTGCCTCCCGGGTTCAAGCAATTCTCCTGCCTCAGCCTCCCTAGTAGCTGGGACTACAGGTGCATGCCACCATGCCTGGCTAATTTTTTGTATTTTTATTAGAGATGGAGTTTTACTGGGTTAGGATGGTCTCAATCTCCTGACCTCATGATCCACCCACCTCAGCCTCCGAAAATGCTGGGATTACAGGTATGAGCCACCACGCCCGGCCACTGACCTAGATTTTTATGTGAGAGAGAAAGAAAATTGTAACTATTGTTTTAGGTTTTCTGTACTTGCATCTGAACCTTGAATTACTGAAAATGTCTTTATTCTAGAATAATTCATAATTGTAGATTGGCTATGTATGGAATTACTGGTTGAAAATTATTTCCTTCAATTTTTTTTTTTTGTTTTTTAGAGACAGAATCTCAAAATCTTGCCAAGGCTGGTCTCGAACTCCTGGCCTTAAGTGATCCTCCTACCTCAATCTCCAAAGTTCCGGGATTACAGGCATGGGCCACCATGCCTGGCCTTTCCTATAAGATTTTGAGTGCAATTCACCTTGTCTATCTACCTTCCAGGGTTGCTATTATAAATCCTAATATAGATCATTGGTTTGTACCCTTAGGAACTTGTAAGATTTTTTTTTTATCTCCACCATTCTAACTTTTGTTGTGGTTGTTGTTGTTGTTTTTGAGACAGAGTCTTGCTCTGTTGCCAGGCCTGGGAAACTGTTTTCCATGGGAACTGCACCATTTTTCATTTCCAAACGCAATGTACAAGGGTTCTGATTTCTCTACATCTTCATGAACAATTGTTAGTTTCTCCTTTCTAGTGAGTGTGAAGCGGTGTCTCATCCATGGCCTTGACTGCATTTCCTAATGACTAATGATGCTGAGTATCCTTTCATGCGCTTATTGGCCATTTGTATATCTTCTTTGGAGAAAGATCTGTTCAAGTCCCTTGTCCCTAACTCCTGCTTTGTTCAAGGGTCAACTGTAATTGCAAAATCCAATGTCATGAAGCTCTTTCCCAATGGTTTATTCTAAAACTTTCTTAGTTTTAGGTCTGACATTTAGGTCTTTTATTTTGAGTTACATTTTTGTATATGGTGTTAGGTAAGAGTTCAACTTCATTCCTTCACATGTAGATATGCAAATATCCCAACATCATTTGTTGAAAAGACAGTTCTTTTTTTTTGTTTTTGAGATGAAGTCTCGCTCTGTCACCCAGGCTGGAATGTAGTGGTACAATCTACACTCACTGCAACCTCTCCCTCCCAGGTTCAAGTGATTCTTCTACCTCAGCCTCCTGAGTAGCTGGGAAGACAGGCACACGCAACCACACATGACTAACTTTTGTATTTTTTTTTCTTTTAGTAGAGATGGGGTTTCATCCTGTTCGCCAGGCTGGTCTCGAACTCCTGACCTCAAATAATCCACCCACCTTGGCCTCCTAAAGTGCTGGGATTACAGGCATAAGCCGCCGCACCTTTCCAAAAAGATTGTTCTTTCCCCCATTGAATGGTCTTGGCATCTTCGTGAAAATAATTTGATCAAGCTGGACATAGTGACTCACACCTGTAATCCCAGCACTTTGGGAGGCCCAGGCAGGAGGATCACTTGAGCCCAGGAATTTGAGACCAGACTAGGCAACATAGTGAGACCCTGTCTCCACAAATTAGCTGGGCATGGTGGGTATGCCTATAATCCCATCTACTATGGAGGCCGAGGTAGGTGGATCTCGTGAGCCCAGGAGTTCAAGGCTGCAGTGAGCTATGATCGTGCCAGTTAACTCCAGCCTGGGCAACAGAGTGAGAATCTGTTTCGAAATAAATAAATAAATAAATGAAATAAAATAATTATGCCTGTTGCCACCAATTGTGAGGGGGCCACTTGAAATTTTCTCACAGCTCACTGATATTCTGTTCATCCATTGGTTTTGGTTTTTTATTAGTCTTTTTTTCATTATTTTGTTTATTTTTCTTTTTTTCTTTTATTCTTTGTAAGGTCTAATTCAGGTATTCATTATTTAAAAAAATAGAGACAGGGGCCGGGAGCGGTGGCTCACACCTGTAATCCCAGCACTTTGGGAGGCTGAGGCGGGCGGATCACGAGGTCAAGAGATTGAGACCATCCTGGCCAACATGGTGAAACCCCGTCTCTACTAAAAAATACAAAAAAATTAGCTGGGCATGGTGGCGTGCGCCTGTAGTCCCAGTTCCTCGGGAGGCTGAGGCAGGAGAATTGCTTGAACCCAGGAGGCAGAGATTGCAGTGAGCCGAGATTGCGCCACTGCACTCCAGCCTGGCGCCTGGCGCCAGAGCACGACTCCGTCTCAAAAAAAAAAATAAAAAAATAGAGACAGGGTCTTGCTATGTCGCCTAGGCTGGTCTCACGCTCCTAGGCTCAAATTGATCCTCCAGCCTCAGCCTCCCAAGTAGCTGGGATTATAGGTGCACACCACTGTGCCCAGCTCTATAAACCGTTTTCATACTTTCCATTGTTATGTCTTCAGGTTCAGCATACTGTCTTCTGCAGTGTCTAATCCGCTGTTAGTCCCATCCACTGTCCTTTTCATCTCAGATATTCCAGATCTCATTTCTGGAGGTTAGACTTGAGTATTTTTATTTTTATTTTTTTAGTTTAATTTAATTGTTTTTTTTTTTTTTTTTGAGACGGAGTTTCGCTCTTGTTACCCAGGCTGGAGTGCAATGGCACGATCTTGGCTCACCGCAACCTCTGCCTCCTGGGTTCAAGCAGTTCTCCTGCCTCAGCCTCCTGAGTAGCTGGGACTACAGGCACGTGCCACCATGCCCAGCTAATTTTTGTATTTTTAGTAGAGACGGGGTTTCACCATGTTGACCAGGATGGTCTCGATCTCTTGACCTCGTGATCCACCCGCCTCGGACTCCCAAAGTGCTGGGATTACAGGCGTGAGCCACCGTGCCCGGCCCTAATTGTTTTTTTTTTTTTTTGAGACAGAGTCTCTCTCTGTCACCCAGGCTGGAGCATAGTGGGGTGATCTTGGCTCACTGCAACCTCCACCTCACTGATTCAAGTGATTCTTGTGCCTCAGCCTCCTGAGTAGCTAAGATTACAAGCGCATGCCACCATGCTCGGATAATTTTGGTATTTTTAGTAGAGAAGGGGTTTTTCCATGTTGACCAGGCTGGTCTTAAACTCCTGGCCTCAAGTGATTCTTCCTTCTTGGCTTCCCAAAGTGTTGGGATTATGGCGTGAGCCACCACGGCTGGCCGGGCATTTTTAATATCCTATTTATCTCCCCTCATCATGCTCCTACTTTACCATCTTCAACATATGAAGTTTATTTATTTATTTTTTTTGAGATATGGAGTCTCACTCTGTCACCCAGGCTGGAGTGCAGTGGCACGACCCAGGCTCACCGCAACCTCCGCCTTCCAAGTTCAAGTGATTCTCCACTTCAGCCTCCTGAGTAGCTGGGATTGCATGTGCACACCACCACGCCCAGCTAATTTTTGTATTTTTTTAGTAGAGACAGGGTTTCGTAGGGCGCGGTGGCTCACGCCTGTAATCCCAGCAATTTGGGAGGCCGAGGCGGGCAGATCATGAGGTCAAGAGATAGAGACCATCCTGGCCAACATAGTGAAACTCCATCTCCACTAAAATACAAAAATTAGCTGGGCATGTTGGTGCCTGCCTGTAGTCCCAGCTACTCAGAGGGCTGAGGCAGGAGAATTGCTTGAACCCGGGAGGCGGAGGTTGCAGTGAGCTGAAATTGCCCTGCTGCACTCCAGCCTGGCAACAAAGTGCAACTCTATCTCAAAAAAAAAAAAAAAAAAAGAAAGAAAACAAAAAGAGAAAGGGTTTCACCATGTGGAGCAGGCTGGTCTGACTGCATGATCCCAAAGTGCTAGGATTACAGGTGTGAGCCATTGCACCTGGCCTTGAAGTCTATTTTTTTTTTTTTTTTTGAGACAGAGTCTCACTCTGTCACCCAGGCTGCAGTGCAGTGGTGTGATCTCAGCTTACTGCAACCTCCGCCTCCTGATTTCAAGAGATTCTCCTGCTTCAGCCTCCCAGCTAGCTGGGACTACAGGTGCGTGCCACCACACTCACCTAATTTTTTGTTTTTAGTAGAGATGGGGTTTCACCATGTTGGCCTGGTTGGTCTTGAACTCTTGATCTCGGAAGTTGTGGTGAGCCGAGATCACACCATTGCACTCCAGCCTGGGAAATGAGTCAAACTCCATGTGAAGAAAGAAAGAAAGAAAGAAAGAAAGGCAATGACTGAGACCACAGGTATCACCAAGGAAGAAGGCTTTAATTGGGTGCTGCAGCCAAGGAGATGGGAGCTTAGTGTCAAATCCATACCCCTGATGGACGGAAACTAGAGGTTTATTTAGGAGGGAAGAAATGTAACAATGTGTAAGAAAACAGGAACTAGGGAGGGGCAAGGAAGCAATCATGATGAATGAGGGATCCAGCATCTCATTGTCTGGATACAGTAATCTGGTGAGTTTCAGTTCTTTGATACTTTTTTTTTTTTAAAAAGAGGTCTGAAGTTCCTTTCCTGAGGAAGAAACTCAAATAAAACAAATGTAAGGTTCAAGCCTTAAGACCAGAAGTGTCAATTTCTATTTTTATTCAAAAAAGTACTGTCTATGGGACTATTGGGTCTATTTCACTTTGAGTATTCTTGACATCTATTTTGGAATGAAATTAGCTATTTGGAAAGTTTGTCTTTTCTTTCTCAAGGCTTGCTTTTAAGCCTTGCCAGGAGGGGCCAAGGCAGCCTTTAGTCTAGGGCTACATCTGTCTGTACTACTGAGGCAGTACCATTCAGCATACTTTCAACATCTTGTGTATCATGAGGTTGCACCCTTCTGACTCTTAGGAATGTGAACTATTTCCAGCCATGTGTGATCTCCAGAAATTGTTTTGCCTGTTCATTTCTGATGGTTCCTTATCTGGACCTCCCTAGTTTCTTATCTGGACCCCAGTAGTACTTATCTGCAGATAAGTAGTCAGCTAAACACTCAAGAGCAGTCTGAGGCCAGGCGCAGTGGCTCACACCTATAACCCCAGCACTTTGGGAAGGCGAGGCGGGCAGATTGCCTGAGCCCAGGAGTTCGAGACTAGCTTAGGCAATGATATGGGAGTGCTGGAAAGGGAAGAGTGTGGTTCTTTTAAATAAATAATGCAGAAGTGGGGAAGGGAAGTGCTGGGTAGAGGAGGGCGTGGTCCTTGGCTAGGGTTCCACCCCCATGGTCCTAGGTGAGAACAGACATTTCCTGCCCAAATATTGCATTTCTCAAGACTACCCTGGCCTGCCATGCCCCTGTTCCAGGCTTATAAAAACCTGAGTCCCTAGCAGGCAGACACACAGAAGCTGCTGGAATTCGAGAAACATGTGGGTGGAAGAAGACACAAGTGGCTGGTCATCAGGAGGCCACCAGTGGAAAGATCACGGCCAAAAGGTACCAGCAGGGCAGCAGGCCGTCAACCAGTGGGACATGGCGGAATTTGGCTGGGGCAGTTGGAGGAGAGCAGAGGCCGCCCGTCGGCCTGACTCCAGGGGAAAACCATCTCCCTTCCGGCTCCCCCATAGGCAGAGAGCTACTTCCACTCAGTACAACTTTCCACTCATTCCTCATGCTCATGTGTGATCTGATTCCTCCGGTACACCAAGGCAAGAAACCCTTGGATGCAGAAAGCCCTCTGTCCTTGCCACAAAGTAGAGGGTCTAATTGAGCTGGTTAACACAAGCTGCCTACAGACAGCAAACTAAGAGCACCCTGTAACAGACGCCCACTGGGGGTTCAGGAGCTGTAAACATTCACCCCTAGACACTGTCTTGGGGTCGGAGCCCCACAGCCTGTCCATCTGAATGCTCCCCTAGAGGTCTGGACAGTGCAGCACTGAAGAGGTGAGCCACACCCCCATTGCACACCCTTTGAGAGGGAAAAGGGAACCTTTCCTGTTTCAGCAGCATGGCAAAACCCTATCTCTACAAAAAAATACAAAAATTAGCCAGGCATGGCAGCTCATGCCTGTAGTCCCAGCAACTCTCGATGCTGAGGCGAGCAGATTGCTTGAGCCCAGTTCAAGACAGCCAGCCTGGACAACATGGCAAGACCCCATTTCTACAAAAAATACAAAAATTTACTGATATTCAGAGACTAGATGAAAAAAAAAATTAGCTGAGCATGGTGGTGCATGCCTGCGGTGACAGCCACTCAAGAGGATCACTTGAGCCCAGGAATTTGAGGCTGCAGTGAGCTGTGATCATACCTCTACACTCCAGCCCGGGTGACAGAGCAAAACCTTGTCTCAACAAAAGCAAAAACAAAAGCAAAACGAAACAAATGAAAACAAGAAGGACCCTCTGAAAATCTCAGGACTTCTCTCTCTCTCTCCCATACCTTGCCCTGTAAACTAGAGCTGTCTTAGCCTCGTTGGATTTCCAGCTCTATCTCCTCAACTCAGGGGACCCAGTGGGCCCTGTGTGGGTTTCCCTTCCTTGCACTGCACTCCCCTAGGCAGTAAGCTGGGCCAATAGCAGGGCTGACTTCACTGTTTTCCTTTTCTCAAGGCTCACTGTTCTGTGCTACCCATTGTCTAATGTCTAAGAACAATTGTTTTATATACTTTGTTCATGTTTTAGTTGTTTAACGTGGGAGGGTGAATGTAGTCCCTGTTATTCCATCATGGGCAGACACTAATGTCTCCTTGCTTGTCTCTTCACATCAGACAACTTTCTTTTCTTTTCAAGACAGGGACTTGCTCTATTGCCCAGGCTGGAGTGTAGTGGCGCCATCATAGCTCACTGCAGCCTTGATCTCCCAGGCTCAAGCAATCCTCCTCACTCAGTCTCCCAAGTCTGGGACTGAAAAGACACCGACCACTAGGCCTAGCTAGTTTTTCTTTTCTTTTCTTTTCTTTTTTTTTTTAGCAGAGATGAGGTCTCCCTATGTTGTCCAGGCTTGTCTCAAATTCCTGTTTGAGGGCTCAAGAGATCCTCCTACCTTGGCCTCCCAAAATGCTGGGATTGCAGGGGTGAGCCACGACACCTGGCCACATCAGACAACTTTAAAGGTCATGAGCCATCCTATGATTTACCTTTCTTATGATCATGTGTCTTCCCAGTGTTCAATCAGCTGTGGCCAGGGACATTTAGTACAAAATTCTGCTACTACAGTGGTGACATGGTTAGGCTTGTGTCTCCACCCAAATCTCATCTTAAATTGTAATCTCCATAATTCCCATAATCCCCATGTGTCAAGGGAGAAACCAGGTGAAGGTAACTGAATTATGGAGGCAGTTTCCCCCTTGCTGTTCTCAAGATAGTGAGTGAGTTCTTTTGAGATCGGTTGGTTTTATAAGGCACTGGTCCCACTTCGCTCAGCACTTCCTCCTGCTGGCTTGTAAAGATGGTGTCTTGCTTCCCCTTCACCTTCCACCATGATTGTGAGTTTCTTGAGGCCTCCCCAGCCATGCAGAACTGTGAGTCAATTAAATCTCTTTCCTTTATAAATTTCCCAGTCTCAGCTGGGTGCACGTGGCTCATGCCTGTAATCCTAGCACTTTGGGAGGCTGAGGTGGGTGGATCACGAGGTCAGGAGTTTGAGACCAGGCTGGCCAACATGGTGAAACCCTGTCTCTACTAAAAATACAAAAATTAGCAGGGCATGGTGGCATGTGCCTGTATCCCAGCTACTCAGGAGGCTTCCCTTATGGGGAAGACCATCATCCTTGAGGTTGAACCCTCAGATACAATAGAAAACGTAAAGGCCAAGATCCAGGATAAGGAAGGAATCCCTCCTGATCAGCAAAAATGATCTTTGCTGGCAAGCAACTGGAAGATGGACGTACTTTGTCTGACTACAACATTCAAAAGGAGTCTACTCTTCATCTTGTGTTGAGACTTCCCACAGTGACTGAGCTGGGCGCCTGTAATCCCAGCTACTTGGGAGGCTGAGGTGGGAGAATCGCTTGAACCTGGGAGGCAGAGGTTGAAGTGAGCTGAGATCTCGCCATTGCACTCCAGCCTGGGACTCAGAGCAAGACTCCGTAGCAAAGAAAAAAAAAAAAAAAATTAGTGGTGTGGGCATGTAATCCCAACTACTCAGGAGACTGAGGCATAAGAATTGCTGAACCTGGGAGGCAGATGTTGCAGTGAGCCGAGATCGTTCCACTGCACTCCAGCCTGGGCAACAGACTGAGACTTCATCTCAAAAAAAAAAAAAAAAAAGAGAAAGAAAAAGAAAAAAGCACTCAAAAAAGTCATTCTCTTTTCCGAGACCTGATTTTAATTCTCTGCAATAGGCTTTATCACTAACCAGTGATTCTTTAATTTGTATGTTGTCTGCTTCCCCCTACTAGAATGTAAGCTCTACAAGGATATTTTGTTTCATTGCTTCGCTGCTGTATTCTATTCTCAATATTTAGAACGTGCCTGAAACCTAACAGACACTCAGTGTTTGTTAAATGAACAATCAAATACTAGTCCACCTAATAGGAGGGTTAAAGACAGGGTTTCTAAAGTTGGAAGACCCAAATTGGAATCTTGGGCCATGTACTCGTGTGATCTGCCGCAAGTTGTTGAACGTAAGGCTGAAAAACGGGGATTCCACCTATGGGATAGGCGGAGTGAATGAAATGACGTTTATAAAGCACTCCCTTGGCTCCGCAGCTCAGGAATTAGAGCACTGGTCTTGTAAAGCACTCTTGCTCCCTCTCCCTCCCTCCCCTATGCGCTCTCTTCTTCCCCCTCCTGCTCAGCCCCTCGCACGGCCACTTCTCTTCGGCTTTGCCTAACACTCTACAGAGTCTAGAATAAGCCTTTGAAATTTGCCGGGAATTAACGTCATCAATTGGGAAAACGACAGCTGCGCATGCGCGGGGCACCTCCTCTGGCTCGCGCGCTAAGTTTGCAGCCCCGCCAGCCAATCAGAGTTAGCGTCGGAGCTCGAGGGCCGAGGACTCACCAATCGGAACTAGGAGGCGGGCCGCGGTGGAGGCAGTGGCGAGAGTAGGCGGGGACAAGGAGAGGGCACGCACAGTTCTCCTGGCCGCGGTCTCTGCCGGCCAATGGGAGAGGCCCGAGGCCTGAAGGCGGTGGCTGTGGCATTGGTGGCTCCAACAACCGGAGGCCGTCCCAGGGTGGACCAATCGGATTGAGGAGGTGGGAGGAGACTAGCCAATCAGCGCACAGGACGGCAAGGAGGGTCGGGGGCGGTGTAGTCTCCCGCAGACGCCGCCCGCTCCCGAGCGTCAGTCAAGGGAGCCCGGCGTGCGGAGGCGGCTGAGGAGGCAGGAAGGCTGCAGTAGTTGAAGGGGCGATTGCTGACTAGCGGGGAGGGAGTGGGCAAGCATGGTAATGGCGACGAAGAAGGGCCCGGGCCCGGGCGGCGGGGTCAGCGGGGGCAAGGCGGAGGCGGAGGCGGCTTCGGAGGTGTGGTGCCGTCGGGTGCGGGAGCTGGGCGGCTGCAGTCAGGCCGGGAACCGCCACTGCTTTGAGTGCGCCCAGCGCGGGGTCACCTACGTGGATATCACTGTGGGCAGCTTCGTGTGCACCACCTGCTCCGGCCTCCTGTGAGTGACCGGGGAGTGGCGGAGGTTGGCGTTGCGGGGGGGACCCCGAGAACCTGGGAGCGGGGTGGGGAGGCCGGGGCTCCGGAGCGCGAGGGTAGGGGGCCGAGGTAAGGGGCGGCGGGGAGGCGAGGAGACGAGCTTGTACGGGGGCTGGGTCGTCTGCCGCAGCGATGTAGTGAGGAGGGGAAAGGGCAAGGGAGAGGAAGCGAAGCCGGAGTCGCGCTGCGGAGGGACGGGTGGGGGTGCAGAAGGATGCCCGAAGAGGGACCAAGGAACTTCCTGAGCGGGCGAGGCGAGCTGCAAGTGGAGAGGGAAAAAGTGCGGAGGATGGAAGGGAACTCAGGGTGGGATGGGCTGTCAGGACTTAAAGAACCAGAAAATGACATGCACCTTGAGAGGGAACTTCATGCAGGTGGAAAACAAAAGGGAAAAAGGTGAGGAAAGCCGGCCAGGAGATGGAAAAGCACCTTTCTTCCTTCGGGCTTGCGTCCCTGCTGGAGTGTGAGATGCAGAAACCAGTTGAAACTTGGTTAAAATTCCTATGACTAGAGTACAAGATTAAAAAAAAAAAAATTTTTTTTTTTTTTTAATAGGTGAATTAACCCAGATTGACAGCCTAGAGATAGTGGCTGGAAGGGAGCCATGGTCCAGAGTTCAGGTGTAGATACTAATCTTAGCAGGGCTTTGGAATGCTACCCAGAGGGTAAAACTCTTGTGAAATCTAAGAGATGAGAGCCAATGGGTTACCCTGGTAGAGAGCTTAGCTTTTTCAAACGTTTGCACATCTAGGTGAACCATCTGAAGGGTAATCATTTAAACCTTTAAGCTCCCTGTTGCAACGGCTGGATCCAGGACACTTTTCCTAGATTTTGGGGGACTTTGTTGCATCCTAAACGCTACTCTTGGCATTGCTGCTGTTCAGTAATGCCAGTGAATCTACAGCCAGAGTTCTAGCCTAGATTTCTGGTTATATAGTAACCATCTCTCCACACCCTTCTTCACTCCTCCTACCCCCGAATTAAGATATTATTTGATTAGATGCATGATTAACATCTGATATCAGGCCTGGATCTCTGTTTTTTTGTAAGTTTGTTAAGGGATTTATTTTGACTATTTTTTAGTCTTATTTTAAGACACTTGTTTTTGTTTTGTTTTTTAAAAAGATGTGCTTTCCAGTGGGGGTGCCGTGGCTCACGCTTGTAATCCTAGCGCTTTGGGAGGCCGAGATGGCGGATCACAAGGTCAAGAGATCGAGACCATCCTGGCCAACATGGTGAAACCTCGTCTTTACTAAAAATACAAAAATTAGCTGGGCGTGGTGGCGCATGCCTATAGTCCCAGCTACTTGGGAGGCTGAGGCAGGAGAATCACTTGAACACTGGAGGCAGAGGTTGCAGTGAGCCAAGATTGTGCTACTGCACTCCGGCCTGACAACAGAGCGAGACTTCATCTCAAAAAATATAAAAATAAAAAAAGAAACGCTTTCCTTGGCTTGATACCTTTAGGAGCCAGGGAGTGAGCAGTATTGTTCTTGCAAGATAGATGGGAGAACAGAAGCAAAGAGAGGTTTCGTAACTTAATCCAGTGCCATATAGGGGTTGCTGTTTCCAACATTTGTTGTTTGCTATTAATGATGATCATGGCAGAGCAGAAATGAGAGTTTAGTTCTCCCAAGATTACAGTCTGGATTACTTACTTCGTTTGAACCTCCTTTGCTTGCTAAACTTCTCTCTGGGTTCTGATCAACCTCACTTGTGGGCTGTAAGGATGAACTCAACTTTGGTCTAAGTAAAAGCCATCGTGGCTCTTGGGATAATGATTGAGAACCCAAACAGTAATGTGTCATAAACTGAGATAGACTCAGGTGAAGCAAGAGGACAGAGACTTGAGAGTGAATAAAGTACCCTGGGGAGAGATGGAGCAACCTTTAAGAGTATGTATAGAGGCCAGGCTCGGTGGCTCACGCCTGTAATCCCAGCACTTTGGGAGGCAGAGGCGGGTAGATTGCTTGAGGTCAGGAGTTCGAGACCAGGCTGGCAAACATGGTGAAACCTCATCTCTACTAAAAATACAAAAATTAGCCCTGCATGGTGGAAGGCACCTGTAATCCCAGCTACTCGGGAGTGTGAGGCAGGAGAATCACTTGAACCCGAGAGGGAGAGGTTGCAGTGAGCCGAGATTGTGCCACTGCACTCTCCAGCCTGGGTGACAGGGCAAGACTCTGTCTCAAAAAAAAAAAGGAATACGTATCTAGTAAAGTCGAAAGAGAGAGAACTGATCCTGAAGATCCTGCTATGAAAAGGGAAATCTCATTAGAGTCTGAAGAGAACTAAAGAGAAGCAGGATGAAACTGATGGATAAAACTGAATAACTTGGAAGTGCTGACGTTGTTATCATTATTTTGTAGATATTTCTTAAAGTATACCACAGATAACATGTCCCTTTTATAATACTCCTCAATCAGGACACAAAGCTAACGTATTTGGGACACATTAAAAACCTGGTTTCTTCTTTTCTTTTTTTTTTGAGATGGAGTCTCTGTCGCTTAGGCTGAAGTGCAATAGCACGACCTTGGCTCACTGCAACTTCTGCCTCCTGGGTTTAAGCAATTCTGCCTCAGCCTCCTGAATAGCTGGAACTACAGACACCTGCCACGACATCTGGCTAATTTTTGTATTTTTAGTAGAGACAGGGTTTCACCATGTTGGCCAGGCTGGTCTTGAACTCCTGACCTCAGGTGATCCACCTGCCTCAGCCTCCCAAAGTATTGGGATTACAGGTGTGAGCCACGGCGCCCAGCCTGCTTAGGTTTTTGATAAAGCATTATGAGACTAAATCAGGGAGTGATTCTCAACATGGTGGATTTAGAGAGCATATTTTGGTGTTCGGGAAATGAGACGCTAGACCAACCCTTTGTTAGGAGGAAATGAGAGTGGAGTGAAAGATCAAGAGGCTGGGCCAGTAAATGAAGCTGAACTGAAGGCATGTTGAGATTCTAAGGAGAGAAATATCAGGAGAAACTGCAAGAAAGCTAGAGTTTCCCTGTAATTAGCATGACAAGGGCAGGGCATATAATCCTCGTAAAGGCTGCTAGTCTTAACACAGTATATTACCTGTGTCCTTTTAATGTGCTGTAGGAAGGAGTGGGAGCTGGCAGGTGGGCATAAGGCAGAATGTGAGGCAGGGGATGCTTATTTCTGGAGGCATGGCTCCATGGTGGCACAGAAACCAATTAGCATCTTAAATCCACATGATTACCTGTAGATTAGGGTTTTGTGATGGTGGAAAGTGAACACTGTGGTAGGCTGACAGCCTGTATGTTCATTCGGTCAGTCAACACATACTTACTCAGTGCCTGTCAAACCCCAGACACTGTTTTAGGCATTGGAGATACAGTAGTGATAAGGTTCCCATCTTCACGGAGCTGACATCCTAGTGAAGCCATGGACTATAAAGAAATCATTCTGTATTGCTAAGAGCTATGAAGTAAAATAAAGTTATCTGGGTTAGAGATGATGCCAAACTGAGATATGATGCAGAGAGAATTATTATTATTTTGAGACGGAACCTTGCTCTGTCACCAGGCTGGCGCAATCTCGGCGCACTGCAACCTCCACCTCCCGGGTTCAATAAATTCTTCTATCTCAGCCTCCCAAGTAGCTGGGACTACAGGTGTGTGCCACCATGCCCAGTTAATTTTTGTGTATTTTTAGTTGAGATAGGGTTTTATCATGTTGGCCAGGATGGTCTCAATCTTTGGCCTTGTGATCCGCCTGCCTTGGCCTCCCAAAGTGCTAATATTGCAGGGGTGAGCTACTGCACCCACCTATTAGTATTTTTTAGATTGAGTCTCACTCTGTCGCCCAGGCTGGAATGCAGTGGTGTGATCTTGGCTCACTGCAACCTCCATCTCCTGGGTTCAAGTGATTCTCATGCCTCAGCCTTCTCAAGTAGCTGGGATTGCAGGCACACACCACCACGCCCAGCTAATTTTTGTATTTTTTTTTTTTTTTTTTT
>PVKV010032622.1:0-19625 GCA_004027835.1 Alouatta palliata
CTGTAATCCCAGCACTTTGGGAGGCCGAGGCGGGTGGATCACGAGGTCAAGAGATCGAGACCATCCTGGTCAACGTGGTGAAACCCCGTCTCTACTAAAAATACAAAAATTAGCTGGGCGTGGTGGCATGCGCCTGTAGTCCCAGCTACTCAGGAGGCTGAGGCAGGAGAATTGCTTGAACCCAGGAGGCGGAGGTTGCAGTGAGCCGAGATCGTGCCATTGCACTCCAGCCTGGGTAACAAGAACGAAACTCCATCTCAAAAAAAAAAAAAATAAAAAATAATAATAATAATTGTATAATTATAACTATAATAATACAATTATAGTACAATTATTACTATAATAATACATTTATTACTATAATTATACAATAATAATTACTTGTATAATTCAGTAAATTTGGCCAGGTGCAGTGGCTACTTGGGAGACTGAGGTCAGAGGATTTCTTGAGCCC
This sequence comes from Alouatta palliata, assembly GCA_004027835.1. Lineage (NCBI taxonomy): Eukaryota > Metazoa > Chordata > Mammalia > Primates > Atelidae > Alouatta > Alouatta palliata. Next base: position 455 of record PVKV010032622.1, read on the forward strand.
AGGAGTTCAAGACTGCTGTGGGTTATGATCACCTGTCTGCACACCAGCCACCAGTGTGGGCAAGAGACAGAATGAAACCTATCTGTAAAAAAATTTGTTAATTATATATATATGTACATATATAAATTATATATGCAAATATATAAAATATATATATATATAATATATGTGTATGTGTGTATATATATTTATTTATTTATTTATTTATTTATTTTTTTTAGATGGAGTCTTGCTCTGTTGCCCAGGCTGGAGTGCAGTGGTGCAATCCTGGCTCACTGCAACCTCTGCCTGCTGGGTTCAAGCGATTCTTCTGCCTCAGCCTCCTGAGTAGCTGGGATTACAGATGCGTGCCACCATGCCTGGCTAACTTTTATATTTTTAGTAGAGACAGGGTTTCACCATGTTGGTAAGGCTGGTCTCGAACTCCTGAACTCATGATTCACCCACCTTGGCCTCCCAAAGTGCTGGGATTACAGGCGTGAGCCACCACGCCCAGCCTAAATTATATTTTAAAAAATATAGGGGTCACCATAAACGCAGGGAGAGAAACAAGGGAGCAAGACTGAAAATTTGAGCAACAGAAGGCAGGTAAAGAATGGGGGTGGGAGAAGTGTTAAACAGAAAACATAAAATTAGAGAATAGAAATGTCCAAATATAGCAGTAATTACAAATAAAAATGGACCAAATATATCTATTATATTTCATAGCAGGACTTAAAAAAAATCCAACTACATGCCACTTACAGAAAATACAACTAAAAATCACAACAAAAGGCTGAAAATAAAAGGATTAAAGAAAAAGATAAACCATGCAGATACTAACCTAAAGAAAGCTAGTAGGCCGGGCGTGGTGGCTCACACCTGTAATCCCAGCACTTTGGGAGGCCAAGGTGGGAGGATTGCTTGAAGCCAGGAGTTCAAGACCAGCCTGGGCAATATAGCAAGACTCTATCTCTACAAAAAAAAAATTTTTTTTTAGGAGTTCGAGACTATCCTGGTCAACATGGTGAAACCCTGTCTCTACTAAAAATACAAAAATTAGCTGAGTGTGGTGGCACACACCTGTAATCCCAGCTACTCGGGAGGCTGAGGCAGGAGAATCACTTGAACCCAGGAGGCGGAGGTTCCAGTGAGCCGAGATCATGCCACTGTATTCCAGCCTGGTAACAGAATGAGACTCTGTTTCAAAAAGAAAAGAAAATAAAGGAAAGCAAGAAAGCTAGTATATGGGCCTGGAGTGGTGGGTCATTCCTGTAATCCCAGTACTTTGGAAGGCCGAGGTGGGTGGATCATTTGAGCTCAAGAGTTTGAGACCACCCTGGGCGACACAGCGAAACCCCATCTCTACAAAAAATATGAAAAAATTAGCCTGGTGCAATGGCATGTTCCTGTAGTCCCAGCTACTTGGGGAGCTGAGGGGAGAGGATTGCTTGAGCCCAGGAGGTTGAGGCTGCAGTAAGCCGTGTTCATGCTACTGCACTCCAGCTTGGGTGACAGAGCAAGACCCTGTCTCAATTAAAAAAAAAGAAAGAAGAAAACTGGTATAGCAACATCAATATTAAAACAGAACCTATGGCCGGCTGTGGTGCCTCACGCCTGTAATCCCAGCACTTTGGTAGGCCAAGGCAGGCAGATCACAAGGTCAGGAGATCGAGACCATCCTGGCCAACATGGTGAGACTATCTCTACTAAAAGTACAAAAATTAGCTGGGTGTGATGGCTCGCACCTATAATCCCAGCTACTCAGGAGGCTGAAGCAGGAGAATCACTTGAACCTAAGAGGCAGAGATTGCTGTGAGAAGAGATTGCACCATTGCAGTCCAGCCTGGCAACAGAGTGAAACTCTGTCTCTAAATAAATAAATAAATAATAGAACATAAAGGGAAAACCATTACTAAAGAGGGACATTATAAGATAATAAGAGGAATCAGCCAGGTGCAGTGGTTCACGCCTGTAATCCCAACATTTTGGGAGCCCAAGGCCAGTGGATCACTTGAAGTCAGGACTCCGAGACCAGCCTGACCAATATGGTGAAACCCTGGCTCTACTAAAAAAAATACAAAATTAGCCTGGCGTGGTGGCACACACCTGTAACCCAGCCACTCAGGAAGCTGAGGCAAGAGAATCGCTTGAACCCAGGAGGTGGAGATTGCAGTCAGTCGAGATTGTGCCATCACACTCCAGCCTGGGCAACAAGAGCAAAACTGTCTCAAAAAAAGAAAAAAAAGATAATAAGAGGAATAATCTGCTAACAAGATACAACAGTTTTGGGCCAGGCCGCGGTGGCTCATCCCTGTAATCTTATCACTTTGGGTGGCTGAGGCAGGCAGATCACCAGTCAGGAGTTCAAGACCAGCCTGACCAACATAGTGAAACCTCCTGTCTGCTAAAAATACAAAAAAATTAGCCAGACTTGGTGATCCTGGCCTGTCTGTAATCCTAGTTACTCAGGAGGCTGAGGCAAGAGAATCGCTTGAACCCAGGAGGCAGAAGTTGCAGTAAGCTGAGATCTCGTCACTGCACTCCAGCCTGGGCGAGACTCCATCTCAAAAAAAAAAAAAAAAAAAAAAAAAAAATCAGTGCTACAAAACCCATTCACTGACCACAAAGCAATTAAATTACAAATCAAGGACAGAAAGACCACATACATACAGCCATGCCATTCTCATTTGTGGTAGTCATGTTCTATAAAGTCACTGAGAATGCTGAATTAGTGAATACTGAACCACTGCTTCTAGTGGAAGAGTTGGGTTCCTCTAAGCCTCTAGACACAATATTTTCATCAACTGATCAATATATAACCTTGTTTTGTGTGTATTTCTGTTTAAAAACTCCAAATGAGGCTGGGCGCAGTGGCTCACGCCTGTAATCCAAGCACTTTGGAGGCCAAGGTGAGCGGATCACCTGAGGTCGGGAGTTCAAGACCAGCTTGACCAACATGGTGAAACCCCGTCTTTAAAAAAAAAAAAAAAAAAAAAACTCCAAATGAAATATATATTGTTGATTCATTAGCACTGAACTCATGGCCAATGGCACTGTACTGTAACTCATGCTTGAATGAAGTTGATCAAAATAAGGCGTATTACAGCCTCTTGTGCTTATGAATGCAAGACAGCACTTCAGCATCATTCTTAGAGGCTATTTTAAACAGCAAAATCAACAAAACCTACCAAAATGAGAAAAATGGGGCATTATATATACCATGGAAAAGTATTTTTCTACAGTAGGAGCGCTGAAACAGTTGGGAACATGCATATGTACATCTGGTGACTCACATGTTTCTCCACTCTGCAAGCGTCCACAAATGACCACAAAAGCACTTCGAGCAGTGACGTTGGAGTTGCAAATGAATTTTAGTGAGTAGGTGCATTCACAAATATAGAACTACAAGTAATGAAGATGGACACACACGTTTGTGAGCTTTAAATTATACCCTCAAAGATTAAGGGGGAACTCACAATGGAAACTATAAATTACTTATAATTAAATGACCGTAGAAGAACTTGTCATGTGTAGTTAAAGAAACACTTCAAGGAAAAGTAACAGTATTAAAGTATTTGTTTTTTAAAGACTGAAAATGAAAACAAAGCTAAACTTTCAAGTTAAAGAGAAGAAACAGGCCAGGTACGGTGGCTCATGCCTGTTATCCCAGCCCTTTGGGAGGTGAAGGCAGGTGGATCACTTGAGGTCAGAAGTTTGAGACCAGCCTGGCAAACATGGCGAAACCCAGTCTCTACTAAAAACACAAAAATTAGCCAAGTTCGGTTGGGTGCCTGTAGTCCCAACTACTTAGGAGGCTGAGACAGGAGAATCGCTTGTACCCAGGAGGCGGAGGTTGTGGTGAGCTGCGACCACTCCACTGCATTCCAGCCTAGGTGACAGAGTGAGACTCTGCCTCAAAAATAAATAAATAAATAAATAAATAGGCCAGGCGTGGTGGCTTATGCCTGTAACCCCAGCACTTTGGGAGGTCAAGGCAGGTGGATCACCTGAGGTTAGGAGCTTGAGACCCTAGCCTGACCAACAGGGAGAAACTCCATCTCTACTAAAAATACAAAAATAGCCAGGTGTGGTGTCACATGCCTGTAATCCCAGCTACTCAGGAGGCTGAGGCAGGAGAATCACTTGAACCCGGGAAGTAGAGGTTGCAGTGAGCCAAGATTGCACCATTGCACTCCAGCCTGGGCAACAAGAGGGAAATTATGTCCAAAAAAAAAAAAAGGGCTGGGCACGGTGGCTCATACCTGTAATCCCAGAACTTTGGGAAGCTGAGGTGGGTAGATCACCAGAGGTCAGGAGTCTGAGACCAGTCTGACCAATATGGTGAAACCACATCTCTATTAAAAATACAAAGATTAGCCAGGGGTGGTGGTGTGCACCTGTATAGTCCCAGCTACTGGGGAGGCTGAGACATGAGAATTGCTTGAACCTAGGAGGCAGAGGTTGCAGTGAGCCGAGATCATGCCTCCACACTTCAGCCTGGGTGACAGAGGGAGACTCCGTCTCAAAGAAAATTTAGAAAATAAAGCTAAACAAAAAAAACCCCAAACCAAAATAATTAACCTGAGTTTGTAACAAAATGGTTCTCTTAGAGATTTTTTTCCTTTTTCCTTCCTTCCTTCTTTCTCTCTTTTCTTTCTTTCTCTCTCTCTCTCTTTCCCTCTCTCCCCTCATTTCTTTTTCTTTCCTCCCCTCCCTCCCTCCTTCCCTTTCTTCCTTTTTCTTTCACTCTCTCCTTTTCTCTCTCTCTCCTCTCTTTCTTTCTCCCTCCCTTCCTTCTTTCCTTTTCCTTTCCTTTTCTTAATAGAGCTGTGTTGCCCTTTTCCTTTCTTTCCTTAATAGAGCTGTGTTGCCCAGGCCAGACACAAACTCCTGGGCTCAAGCCATCTTCCCACCTCAACCTCCCAAGCAGCTGAGACTACTACAGGCACGAGCCACAGTCCCCGGCTTGGTTCTTTCACTCATTGCACTACCCTTTTCTCTGTAAAGAACTTAAGACTACAGGGGTTGCACCTGGAGACAAACTGAGGAACAATTCTCTTCAGCCCACGTTCTCCCAAACTCTGATGGCACTCAGTCACCTGCTCCATGGACAGTGAAGAGTTTTCGAGAGGATGACCTGACCCGGCCTAGCTCTTCCTCAACGGCGCATGTAGGCTTCTTGCAGTCTGCCCCTGGGCTCTTTACAGAGGCCCCTGGCAGGTCTGAATTCCTCTTAAACTCAAGCTGGGAGCATCACTTAATGTGTAACAGTGAAAAAGTGGTAAATCCAAATGTCCAACAGTAAGGGATTCGTGATATATCTTATGGTGCATACATACAATGGAGTAACAGGCAGCCATTGCTATTTGAATACTGAACTAAATAGGAGAAAATGTTCATAATAAATGTTCATAATAAACAGTTTTGATTTTTTTTTTTTTTTTTTTTTTTTTTTTTTGGCCAGGGTCTGGCTCTGTTGCCCAGGCTGGAGTACAGTGGCCTGATCAGGGTTCATTGGAACCTTGAGCTCCTGGGCTCAAATGATCCTTCTGCCTCAGCTTCCTGAGTAGCTGGAACCACAGACATGTGCCACCATGCCTGGCCAATTTTTTTGCAGAGATGAGATTTTGCTCTGTTGCCCAGCAAACAATCCATCCACCCCAGCCTCCCAAAGTACTGGGATTACAGGCATGCACCACTGTGCCCAGCCCATAACATATTGTTAAAGCAGGATTTTTTGTTTTTTGTTTTGAGACAAAGTCTCGCTCTGTTGCCCAGGCTGGAGTACAGTGGTGCGATCTCAGCTCATCACAAACTCCGCCTCCTCGGTTCAAGCGATTCTCCTGCCTCAGTCTCCTCTCCCGAGTAGCTGGGGTTACAGGCGTGTGCACCATACCTGGCTAATCTTTGTATTTTTAGCAGAGACGAGGTTTCACTATGTTGACCAGGCTGATCTCGTGATCCACCCGCTTCGGCCTCCCGAAGTGTTGGAATTACAGGCGTGAACCACTGTACCTGGCCTTTTTTTTTTTTTTGACAGAGTCTTGTGGGCCAAGATGACCAGGGGCAGACCTATGTTATTTCTAGTTAAATGATTACAAGCTTGCTTTGCTTTTTATACACTAAGATTTGTGCCACGGATCAAATATTGAGTTAAGAAAACTCCAAACAATGGTGCAATAAAATAAAAATTGAGGCCTGTAAAAACAGAAATCAACCAGTAACCAGGAAGCGTACAGTAAAGGCCATTTGAGAGCACTTTAAAACCCCGGAACACAGCGGTGTGGTTGCAACGCAGGAAAGTAATCCCTGCACTTTGGGAGGCCGAGGTGGGTGGATCACCTGAGGTCAAGAATTCAAGACCAGCCTGGCCAACATGGTGAAACCCCATCTGTACTAAAAATACAAAAATTAGCCAGCCGTAGTGGCAGTCACCTGTAATCCCAGCTACTCAGAAGGCTGAGGCAGGAGAATCGCTTGAACCTGGGAGGTAGAGGTTGCAGTGAGCAGAGATTGCACCACTGCACCTCAGCCTGGGCAAGAAAAGCAAAACTCCGTCTCAAAAAAAATAAAAATAAAAAAGAGTAGCCCAACATGTTAATAAGGATTACCTCCAACTGGTGGGACTGCAGGTAATTGTTCTTATTTTTCTTTTCTTTTCTTCTTGATGGTTTTATGTTTTTCAAGATTTTCTGCAATGAGTATGTGTTATTTACTTTTAGAAAAAGCATACATTATTGTTATAATTAGAAAAAAGGCTAAAGTCATTGAAACATCTGTGCTTCCCAAGATCTAGCTGGCCTAGCCCTAACTCTCAGGGACAGATGCTGAACCACTGTGGAAGGCCTTCAGTTAGGGCTGCTGCAGAGGTAGGGTTTTGAGGAGACAGAGGGTCTGGGGCAGAGATCTGAGTTGGGGTGTCCAGGAATTCACAATCCTCACCTTGGCCTGTGCCACTTCTTTGCTGCTGAGCACGAAAAGGACATCCTGCGTATGAAGCAGGGACAAGGGCAGATCCAGAAGGGAGATGTACTTGCGCAGCACATTCACAGACTGAAGCGTGAGCACAGAACACCCTGGTTGGGGAGGAGAAAGGGAGAAGTGAAGTGCCTTAGGCCTCCAGCCAGACTTTACCCTGAGCGCCCTCCCTCTACCCTGAGGCTCAGGCCAGGGCAGGACAGTGGCCACAGTGTTGTCAGGTGTTTCTGTGGCACCAAAGCTGCTCTTTGCCTGTCATTCTTGCAGCTAGAAGGAGTAAAAGGGCCACAAAAGACCTGGCTGGCTACCCTCTACCCCTGCCATGTGCCCTACCAAAAAAAAGTTGGTTGCTAGAGGTTGAGATTTGGCTACCTCAAAGCCAAAGGAAAGGTGAAGGTGACAGGAATTATTGTATTGGGAGGCTAGAGACCTGGTTCCAGCTCTATCAGTCAAGAACTGACAGACTTGGCAAAGTCCCTTAACCACTCTGAGTCTGTTTTCTAATCTGTAAAATGGTGTTGACAGTGTGAGACCTCCCTGTCTCACAGGATTGATATAAGAATCAAACAAACTATATAGTCATATTCCAAAGACATCATGGCTTGCTAAGCTCCCTTCAGTCATTTCACACAGAAAGGGCATGAACTATTTATGTTTTCATTCACTGAATCTTCATATCGCTCCTGTGAAGTATGACAGACCAGAAACTGGCCCAGAGAGGCTAAGCATGGGGGTCACGCAGTAAATGGTCAGGTGGGTTAGGAAGAGTTCCTAACTCAGGCAGGTTGGTCCATCAAGCACAGCAGTCATTTACAACCTGGCTAATTGTTTGGGGAAGGAGATTGAGTTCAGACTGGAATACCAGAGGTGGAAAACATCTCCCCTGTGAAAAAGCTAGATAGGTACGGGGCATACCTGGTCTCCTACTCATCCAGAGGTGGCCCTGTAGGGAGGCACTTGCTGGCAGATATAACCTGCCATGTACCCTGAGCTGAGTCAGGAAGAGTGTGATGGCCTCCTCCACCCCTGCTTCTGCTCGGCCTAGGGCAGCTCTCGGTGGATTTGCAAATTTCCCTCCCATAAGTTTCTCAGAGGGACAGTATATTGTGGCCCTTTGCAAAAGGGACAAGCCTTACCTTTAGGTAACTTTCCTTCTGAGTACAGGGCCCTGGAGGAGGGAAAGGACAAGAGTGAGAGAAGCAAGAATCATTCCCTTTGTAGGTAACAGGAGGGGCCTTCAGAGGAAAGCCTGCCATACCCATGGTCCCCTCCGTGTGAGTTTCAGGTGGATTCTTTTTCACAAATCACCGTATAGATTTCCAGGATCCCGTACTTCTGCCAACAGGTGAAGGGACCAGGATGGGCACTTTAGCCAAGGACAGCCAATCCAGAGGCTGGTCTGTGGCTTGAGAAGTACCATGGTCCAAGCTTTGCCCATTAGAGAATGGAGGTAACTGTGCTGCACTCTTCATAGTTTTTCTTTTGAAATTGTAATGTGAGTATGGTGGGGGAATATTTTACAATGCTGACCGATATCTCTTCCCTGATACTTCCTTTCTGCTATCTGACCTCCCCACACCTACCTTCTGACAGTGAAGGGCATTCTGTGCTCACCACCTTAACAGCAGGGGAGTATTAACTGCAATGAGCACCAGATCTTTTCCCCACTTTGTTGTTTAGAAAGCTGGGGCAGAGAAGGATTGGGAAGGTAGCACACAGACACACATACTCACATGAACAAGGACTCTTAGGAGCAGGGGTTAAAGAAGAGAAGTTGAGAGGGAATTGACAAACTCAGGGAGCTGACTGCCTGGGAGAGCCTGAGAGGTAGAAAAACCTGAAAAAGCTTTCTGGGATTCTGAGAATGAGGTGGCTTGTCCTATACTCTGGGCAAAGCCCTGCGGATATTCTGATATCCAGGAAAGCAGTGCGCACTGGAAGCACCTGTCTGAAAATAGAGCTTACAGCCCTTCAAGCCACAGAGGAAGCTGTACTGAGGAAAGCTGGGGAGCAAGCCCTGGGGACAGGGGAAACAAAGGGCCACTGGTGGGAGGGAGGCCAGGAAGAGACTGAGAAGTAGCCAGAAAGGCCAGAGTCGGGAGGGCAAGCTGGTGCCATATAAGCCAAAGCAGCACTGCCGTGAGGGACAGACAGAGCCAAATGCCACAGAAAGGTCAAGATGGCTGAGGACTAAGGTGAGTCTAATGAATTTAGCAGACAGGAGATGGCTGTGGAGAAAAAGGTCTTAGTAGATTGGTGGCATGTCCATGAATTGTTTTATTTGAAGCACAATGGCCCACCTTCGTGCTGAGAGCCTGTGGCACGCCAGCCTCTTCTGAGGAAAATGGCCCCAGGCAGTACTGTCTACACAGAGTTTGTCCCCTTGGGTCCTCTGCCCAGAATGACGGCTTCTCTGCTTTCCCCACTTCAGTGGTGACTGGACCAGGAATGGGACCGGGTACTCAACCTCAAGTGCCCCAGCACCCTGCCTGTTGAGGTATTCTTAGTTTCTTTGCAACAGACCTGACCTGATCCTTTCTCTAGCGCAGTGTAAATTCTTGGTGAGAAATCACCAGGCTTGGCCGGGCATGGTGGCTCACGCCTGTAATCTCAGCACTTTGGGAGGCCAAGGCGTGTGGATCACCTGAGGTCAGGAGTTCAAGACCAGCCTGGCCAACATGGTGAAACCCTGCCTTTATTTAAAAAAAGAAAAAAATTGCCGGGCGCGGTGGCTCACGCCTGTATTCCCAGCACTTTGGGAGGCCAAGGCGAGTGGATTACGCGGTCAAGAGATCGAGACCATCCTGGTCAACATGGTGAAACCCCGTCTTTACTAAAAATACAAAAAAATTAGCTGGGCATGGTGGCACGTGCCTGTAGTCCCAGCTACTTGGGAGGCTGAGGCAGGAGAATTGCTTGAACCCAGGAGGCGGAGGTTGCGGTGAGCCGAGATCGCGCCATTGCACTCCAGCCTGGGTAACAAGAGCGAAACTCCGTCTCAAAAAAAAAAAAAAAAAGAAAAAAATTTATAAAATAAAGAAATCACCAGGCTTAGCATGCATCCAGAATGAGGTGGGACCATTTTTCCAGTTCTTCATGGGGATTGCTGTCCATGCTAGTCTTGGAAGCTCAAGGCCTCAGAGTAACCATGTGGTTGGAAAGACCACTCCGGGGCTGCATCATTTTTCCATATATTGTCAAAAAAAAAATTTTATTTCAGACCGTAACCAGGAGATGTTTCTTTCCTGAATTTGAAGGGTTTAATGCAACTAGCAACATGTCTCCTCTAAAGCTGTGGCTGCTGGCTGGACCAGGAACTGAATAGTCTTTAAAGGGAGAGCAATCTAGTCTCCCTTCATTCCACAGTCTAGGAAACAGGAAAGCGGCCTAGAAAGAGGATGTGGGTAAAATTCTAGCATCTTCCACCAAGTGATGTAAAATGTACAGACAAGGAGGCTCTTCAGTTTGGATTGGTCTTCACATGCATCTGACAGAATAATGAATGGAGAACCAGGATTCCTGAGTTCTGCCTCTGCCACAGTTTCACCCTGTAGTGCTGGGCAAACCACTTCACAGCCTCGGTAAGATGAGGTGGCTAGACTTAATGGTTGGAGAGGTCATTTCCAACTTTACGTATTGCATTGCCTCAGTCTGAGTGCTGAGCATATTTAGAAGGTTATCAAATAAGTCCTTCCCTTCAAGCTGTTCCTTTCCTTTCTCAGGAGCCGAGACAGGCCTGCCACACCACTGATCAGGGGCCCAGGAGAAGCACTTTGCTAGGGGACAGGAACACATCTATGTTTGTGTGACTCTATATCACTCAATACCATTGAGTTTGCATTTTATTTTATTTTTTTTTTTTTGAGACGGAGTTTTGCTCTTGTTGCCCAGGCTGGAGTGCAATGGCACAATCTTGGCTCACTGCAACCTCCCTCTCCTGGGTTCAAGGGATTCTCCTGCCTCAGCCTCCCAGGTAGCTGGGATTACATGCATACGCCACCACGCCCGGCTAATTTTATATTTTTAGTAGAGGCGGGGTTTCTCCATGTTGGTCAGGCTGGTCTCAAACTCCTGACCTCAGAAGATCCACCCGCCTCGGCCTCCCAAAATGCTGGGATTATAGGCGTGAGGCAGCCTAATTTTGCATTTTTAGTAGAGATGGGGCTTCTCCACGTTGGTCAGGCTGGTCTTGAACTCCTGACCTCAGGTGATCCTCCCGCCTTGGCTTCCCAAAGTGCTGGGATTACAGATGTGAGCCACCGCGGCTGGCCACATTTTATTTTTATTGGTAAAATGCAAATAAATATCAGTAAAACAGGGTGACTGTGAAGAACAAATGCATTTCATATTATATATATATATCCTCCTTCTCCAAAGAAAGATTTGAGAATTGTATAAAACACATGAAGGAAGTGAGAGTAAGGGAAGAAGAAGATGGTGAAGCCAGAGGCACACGGAGTCACAGCATTCATTCCTTAAAGTCTTGCCCATGTGCCACAGGGATTGCAAATTTGACCCTCAAGCTTCCTGTGGCCACAGAAAAAAGACAAGTAAAGTCAGCTACCCCACTTGCAGTATTCAGTGTGTAAAAAACAATTCAGCTGTTTAGGAGATGAGTATTTGCACTAGGATTTGAGAGAGATTTCTCAGAGAGAGGACATGGTGAGAAGCAGTCAGCAACATGGCCAAAAAGGGCTTGATGATAAGCCAGCAGTGAGTTTCATGGGCTAGATAACAAGTAGGAAAGTGCTTTAAACCTTAAACCATGAGCCCTAATCAAATGAACAAACTCTCCCCCACCTCCATCACCCAGAGAATCATACCTCACAGCCGCATACAGAGCAATGTGATTGCTGTGGCCACTTACTCCCCCTGCGTCGAAAGTCACCACCTGCAGAGAAACACAGGGTTTTCACTTACGACTGTCTGAATGCCTTCTCAATTGTCTCAACTTCAATGGAGTTGTCTCCTTCCCTTGGGAAAGAGAGGAGAGAACAAAACCCTGAATCTTTTTTTTTTTTAAGATGGGGTTTCACCATGTTGGTCAGGCTGGTCTTGAACTCCTGACCTCAGGTGATCCACCCGCCTTGGCCTCCAAAGTGTTTGGATTACAGGCATGAGCCACCACGCCCAACCAAAATCCTGAATCTTTTCAAACGCAGCCTGTGAGCAGATCAGTGGTGTGCAGCTAGTGCTGTGGTTGACCATGTAGAGACTGTTTCTCTGCGTTTGACGCTTTACTCTTGTTCCTAGCCAGTGGAGCAGAGTGGAATTCAGCCATGATAGCAACTTAGGTTCAGAATATCTTTGTTGCTTATCGGTTTAGCCATTGATTAGCACATTTAGCATTCCTGGCTAGCTTCTAAGTGAACTCTGTTCATGCAGATGCAGTCTGATTTATTGGTTCTCTGTTTCTCATGCCATACTGAGGGCAAAAAATGTCCACCTTGTCCTGGGATTGAGTTCATGGAAAAAGTGTATTTATTCATAGACTGCCTCTGTTTCCATTTTCACAGATATATCAACATCTATTTATTAACTACAAGCTCAGTCTGTATTCCAACATTTCATTTTTACACAAATAAAGAAAAAACGAATAATTTGAATAATAATAAAAAGGCTAACTGAATAATGAAAGAAACATTAAAAAGACAACAAGGACTCAAGAAAAGGAAAGAATGGTTGATTAGGGGTGATGGAAAGAGGCAAGCTGTCTCCAAGGAAAGGTGACCGGGCGAGGTGGCTCATGACTGTAATCCCAGAACTTTGGGAGGGGCCGAGGTGGGTGGATCACGAGATCAGGAGATTGAAACAATCTTGGCTAACATGGTGAAACCCCATCTCTACTAAAAAAAAAAAAAATACAAAACATTAGCCCGGGCACGGTGATGTGTGCCTGTAGTCCCAGAGGCAGGAGAATCACTTGAACCCAGGAGACAGAGGTTTCAGTGAGCTGAGATTGCACCACTGCACTCCAGCCTGGATGACAGAGTAAGACTGTCTCAAAAAAAAAAAAAAAGAAAGGTGACCATACTGCATGGATGAAGGAACCTGGAACTGGGATTGGAAGGGATTCACTCTTGGTCTTTCTATTTTAAACTGAAAAGTATAGTGACTTCATGTACAGCAAGCCCTCTGTTATAATAAGAGCAGCTAACATTTATTGAGCACAGGGATAGTACTAACTCTATCTTACACCTAAGTAAGTTCAGGAAGCAGAGACTGAAGATGGTGGAGCTGTTCTTGGAGTTTGTATCTTTCTGACTCCACAGTCCATGCTTTTACCAGCATCCCCTATGTGAGAAGGCATGCTAGGCTGCAGGAGGAAGCACTGTGTAAGAATCAGAAGACTTTTGGGAGGACGAGGCGGGCAGACACTTGAGGTCAGGAATTCAAGACCAGCCTGGCCAACATGGTGAAACCTCGTCTCTACTAAAAATACAGAAATGAGCTGGGTGTGGTGGCATGCGCGTGTAATCCGAGCTCCTCAGGAGGCTGAGGCAGGATAATTGCTTGAGCCTGGGAGGCAGAGGTTGTAGTGAGCCAAGATCATGCCACTGTACTCCAGCCTGGGCGACGAGCAAAACTCCATCTCAGAAAAAAAAAAAAAAAAGATTCAGGAGACCTGCACTCTTATTCTGACAGCTGCCAACCAACTACATGAGTTTAGATTAGTTACTCTTTCTCCTGGTGTCTGGAAGAGCTCATCTGTGAGGAAATAGGGTATTCTAGGCAGGCAAACACTCTGGTTAGAAGGGTTATCTTGAGAGTCATTAATGGATCCCTTATTTGAAAGATAAGTACATCGTGAACTTCACCGTTCATGGCACAGAACACACACGTGCACACACACACACTTTTTAACAATTCAGAAGGCAGGCTGGGCACTGTGGCTGACACCTGTAATCCCAGCACTTTGGGAGGCTGAGGCAAGTGGATCATAAGGTCAAGAAGTCAAGACCACCCTGATCAATATGGTGAAACCCTATCTCTACTAAAAATACAAAAATTAGCTGGGCATGGTGGTGAGTGCCTGTAGTCCCAGCTACTCGGGAGGCTGAGGCAGGAGAATCGCTTGAACCTAGGAGGTGGAGGTTGTAGTGAGCCGAGATCGCACCACTGCACTCCAGCCTAGTGACAGAGTGAGACTCCATCTCAATAATAATAATAATAATAATAATAATAATTCAGGCCGGGTGCAGTGGCTCACACCTGTAATCTCGGCACTTTGGGAGGCTGAGGTGTGTGGATCACGAGGTCAAGAGTTCAAGACCAGCCTGGCCAACATGGTAAAACCCCGTCTCTATTAAAAATACAAAAATTAGCCAGGCATGGTAACATGCATCTGTAATCCCAGCTACTGAGGAGGCTGAGGCAGAAGAATCACTTGAACCCAGGAGGCAGAGGTTGCAGTGAGCAGAGATAGCACCACTGCAGCTTGGGCGATGGAGTGAGACTCTGTCTCAAAAAAAAAAAAAAAAAAAAAATTCAGAAGCCGGGCGTGGTGGCTCACGCCTATAATACAAGCACTTTGGAGGCCAAGGCGGCGGATCACCTGACGTTGGGAGTTCAAGACCAGCCTGACCAACATGGTGAAACCCCAGCTAAAAAAAAAAAAAAAAAAAAATTCAGAAGACATTTCAGGATCCTGTAACTTTAGAGTTACCACGATGAGCCTCAATTTATTACCATGTTGACAAAGTCAACAGAAGTGGTGGGTAATGGAAGAATTTTAACGACAGAATTCCATAATTCAACTTCTAATGACTAATGTTTATATTTTTCTCTCTCTCTCTCTCTCTTTTTTTTTTTTGTGACGGAGTCTTGCTCTGTCACCCAAGCTAAGCAACAAGAGTGACTCCAGCCTAGGCAACAAGAGCGAGACCCCCATCTTGCTACAAAAACGAAAACTGTACAGCAGTAAATGCTAGTGTATCTCAACTCCCAAGTCTGTTGCCATCAGATGAAGCTGGCTAGCACTCTTGCTGGATGAATATTAGAAGGGTGCTGGAGGGCAGTCCCTTGGCTGGGGAATTTGGTGTCACATGAAGTTCAGCTTAATCACTTCTGAAATTCTCCAGTCTGTTTTTTCTCTCATCCTACAACTTACAGTGTTGTATTTGTAGCAAGATGGGAGTCTCATCCTCCCCTTTCTTTTTTTTTTTTTGAGACGGAGTTTCGCTCTTGTTACCCAGGCTGGAGTGCAATGGCGCGATCTCGGCTCACCGCAACCTCCGCCTCCTGGGTTCAAGCAATTCTCCTGCCTCAGCCTCCCGAGTAGCTGGGACTACAGGCACGTGCCACCATGCCCAGCTAATTTTTTATATTTTTAGTAGAGACGGGGTTTCACCATGTTGACCAGGATGGTCTCGATCTCTTGACCTCGTGAGCCACCCGCCTCGGCCTCCCAAAGTGCTGGGATTACAGGCGTGAGCCACCGCGCCCGGCTTCATCCTCCCCTTTCTATTGCAAGCAGGGCTCAGCTGAATTGTATGTAGCTCTCTGAACTTTGCAGATTTGTAAATGACAGTGGCACCTGTCGTTCTTTACAAAACTCTATCCACTTTTATTTTTTCCTAACTTGCAAATATATTTATTTAAATAAAATCTTACCCAGACCCCAATAAATAAGAGGTAACCATGGAGCTGCTCTGGTTTCTAAGATACTGGTTCTTACCTAGAGATAGTTTTGCCCCAGGGTTATTTGGTAACTTCTGGAGTTTGTTTGTTTTTTTTCTCTCTCTCTCTTTTTTTTTTTTTTTTTTTTTTTTGAGACAGGGTCTCATTCTGTCGCCTAGGCTGGAGTGCAGTGATGCCATCACGCTCACTGCAGCCTCAACCTCCCAGGCTCAAGTTGATTCTCCTACCTCAGACTCCTGAGTAGCTGGGACTATAAGTACATGCTACTACACCTAGCTAATTTTAAAAATTTTTTGTAGAGGCAGGGTCTCACTGTGTTGCCCAGGCTGGTCTCAAGCAATCCACCTACTGCCTGAGCCTCCCAAAGTGTTGGAATTACAGTTGTG
The DNA here is from genome assembly GCA_004027835.1 of Alouatta palliata. Classification (NCBI taxonomy): domain Eukaryota; kingdom Metazoa; phylum Chordata; class Mammalia; order Primates; family Atelidae; genus Alouatta; species Alouatta palliata. Next base: position 16,441 of record PVKV010032622.1, read on the forward strand.
AGCCACTGTGTGCGGCCTGGAGACGGTTTTATTGTGACAATTGAGGAGGGGGATTGCTACTGACATCTAGTGGGTAGAAGCCAGAGATGCAGCTAAACATCCTTCCATGCACAGGGCCAACCCCCACACCAAATTATCCAGTCCCAAGTGTGCAATAGTGCCCCACTGACACATCCTGCTCTACAGGAGCAAGGACTAAGTGCTTCTAGCTCATTCTTGTATTCCCAGTTCACCACCTATAGTGAATGTCCCATATTGGGTACTCAATAAATATTTATTGAATGAAAATTGAGGTAGGGGGGTTGAGGCCCAGGACCTAGCCTGCCTGACACCCAGAGAAGACACTACTACCCATTTGGCCTGCTTTCCAAGGATGGCAGCTTTGCACTTTTCTTTTTAAAATTTATTTTATTTTATTTTATTTTATTTATTTATTTTTATTATTATTATTTTTTTAAAGACGGGGTTTCACCATGTTGGTCAAGCTGGTCTTGAACTCCCGACCTCAGGTGATCCGCCCGCCTTGGCCTCCAAAGTGCTTGGATTACAGGCGTGAGCCACCGCGCCCGGCCTTTATTTTATTTTTTAAAAATAGATATGGGCTGGTGTATATGAAAAACTATTTAAAAACATAAAATAAAATTTAAAAAATAGAGATGGAAGCTGGGTGCAGTGGCTCATGCCTGTAATCCCAGCACTTTGGGAGGCTGAGGTGGGCAGATCACCTGAGGTCAAGACCAGCCTGGCCAATATGGTGAAACCCCATCTCTACTAAAAATACAAAAAGTAGCTGGGCATGGTGGCGAGTGCCTATAATTCCAGCTACTCGGGAGGCTGAGGCAGGAGAATCATTTGAACCTGGGAGGTGGAGGCTGCAGTGAGCCAAGATTGCGCCACTGCACTCCAGCCTGGGTGACAGAGTGAGACTCTGTCTCAAAAAAAAAAAAAAAAATACAGATGGAGTCTTGCTATATTTCCCAGGCTGGTCATAAACTTCTGGCCTCAAGTGATCCTCCCACCTCAACCTCCCAAAGTGCTAGGATTATAGCATGAGCCACTGCACCCAGCTAGCTTTGTACTTTTCAAAACCCTGTCTTGTCTGCCATTCCTTGTGGTTTTCATGATGTTCCTGCAGTACTGCAGAGCTCGGACCAGACAGAACCCAGTTTCCTGCATTGATGGCTGCAGAGCCAGCTTTGCTTTGGATGATGATGGAGAGCTTATGCTCTCATCCCAGCGTAGCCGAGGCAAGAAACTCTCTCCCCGTGGCTTAGTCTGTGCTCCTCACCTCCATCTGTACCTCTGTGTTGCTGCTTCACTATCTCTCATGTGCAGTTGAAACTTCCAGGCTGAATGGAAACCCATACTTAGCTCGAATGATGGCCAGTTACGGCTACACTGGCCATGGTGTTAGCACATCCTACACTTCTACTGTGGCACTAAGTGCAGGCCAGAGAAATCATTCCCAGCGGTATGATAGCAAGTGTGTCCCTTGTGTCCAATAGCAAGTGTGTCCTAAGAAATTTGTTAGTAGGCGGAGAGCAGTGGCTCACGCCTGTAATCCCAGCACTTTGGGAGGTCAAGGTGGGTGGATCACAAGGTCAGGAGATCAAGACCATCCTGGCCAACACGGTGAAACCCCATCGCTACTAAAAATACAAAAATTAGCCAGGCATGGTGGCACGTATCTATAGTCCCAGCTACTCAGCAGGCCAAGCCAAAAGAATCACTTAAACCTCTTTGGCAGCTTTAAAATTGACTACAGGCTAAGCTGTCCTGCTGATCCTAGAAGAACTGAGACTGGAGTTGCTAGGCTTGTCCACCTTTGCAGTAAATACGTATCTCTGCTATTGCTCCCATTGTATCTAAAATTTTCTTCCTTAGTGGGTATGAATGCATTCTCATGTTTTTTTGGAATGAAGAAATCAAGGCTTAAAATCCTAGTTTTACCACTACTTGCTTACCTTGGACAAGCTGCTTGGTCTCTGCAAAACCCCAATTTCTTCAATGCACACTGAGAATTTTACTTCTTTTTTTTTTGAGACAGAGTCTCACTCTGTCGCCAGGCTAAAGTGCAGTAACATGATCTTTGCTCACTGCAAACTCTGCCTCCTGAGTTCAAGCAATTCTTGAGCCTCAGCACCCCCTCCCCCACCACCCGGAGTAGCTGGGATACAGGAACAAGCCACCACATCCGGCTAATTTTTGTATTTTTTTGTTTTGTTTTGTTTTGTTTTTTGAGACGGAGTTTCGCTCTTGTTACCCAGGCTGGAGTGCAATGGCGCGATCTCGGCTCACCGCAATCTCCGCCTCCTGGGTTCAAGCAATTCTCCTGCCTCAGCCTCCCGAGTAGCTGGGACTACAGGCACGTGCCACCATGCCCAGCTAATTTTTTTTGTATTTTTAGTAGAGACGGGGTTTCACCATGTTGACCAGGATGGTCTTGATCTCTTGACCTCGTGATCCACCCACCTCGGCCTCCCGAAGTGCTGGGATTACAGGCGTGAGCCACCGCGCCCGGCTAATTTTTGTATTTTTAATAGAGCTGGGGTTTCACCATGTTGGCCAGGCTGGTCTAGAACTCCTGACTTCAGGTGATCTGCTCATCTCCACCTCCCAGCGTGCTGGGACTACAAGTGTGAGCCACCACACCCTGCCACAAATTTTACTTTTTTTTTTGAGAAGGAGATTCGCTCTTGTACTCCATGTTGGTCAGGCTGGTCTTGAACTCCTGACCTCAGTTAATCCACCCGCCTCGGCCTCCCAAAGTGCTGGGATTACAGGCATGAGCCACCAGGCACAGCTTACTTCCAAAGTTAAAATGATACTCTGTCAAAATGCTTGGTAAAAGGTGAGGTGAAGTTCTGTATAAACGAGAATCACTGGGGAGGCTCTGGGGGACTTGAGTTTTTAGGTGGCAGGACAAAGGTGGGGGCTTGAGGGTGTTAAGGAGGACACAGCTTAGAAAAATCTCCCTCCTCGGCCAGGCGCGGTGGCTCACGCCTGTAATCCCAGCACTTTGGGAGGCCGAGGCGGGTGGATCACGAGGTCAAGAGATCGAGACCATCCTGGTCAACATGGTGAAACCCCGTCTCTACTAAAAATACAAAAATTAGCTGGGCGTGGTGGCACGTGCCTGTAGTCCCAGCTACTCGGGAAGCTGAGGCAGGAGAATTGCTTGAACC
>PVKV010032623.1:9552-19724 GCA_004027835.1 Alouatta palliata
AAAAAAAAAGAAAAAAAAAAAAAAACAGAAAGCTTTATGTCATTGCACATTACGCCTATGCCAAGTAAATATAATTAAAAAATGAAAAAAAGATTGTTTAATTTTGCAACAATTTTACATACATTTCTTACAATAATTATTTGATGGAATTACAATTGCCTACATTTAACAGTTGAGACATTGTATTTGCATTTGAGGATACTGAGCCTCAAATAATTTAGATAACTAGATCAAATTGGGTAACAAAGTGTAAACTTCCATGCAAAAATTCATATTCCCAAGACACTGGGCTCTCACTTCCACATTTTCTAAGGATATATTAAATGTATGAGGTTCCCTAGGTCCTCCTGATTTTGTCTGTTAGAGATAATTTTAAATGGTACTTAATTTCTAAACTAATTAACTGTTCTTTTTTTCTGCTATTGAATACATGCTTGTCTCTGAATTATTTTAATTTTCATCCCATAAAATGTGTCTACTTTAAGTGGACAAACATATACTTAGTACAGACAAAAAGTTAAGGAAAAATAAATCCATTCTTAAGGGCAAGATGACAAAGAATATAAAACTCAAGAACAGAGCAGGTAGCAGAGATGTTTAATTTGTAAATAAATAAATGACATAAAACTTAAACATTTTTATAATGAAATCAATTGTTCAGAATATCCTCAACTAAAATTATAGTACGGAATAAAATAGTACTCTAAAGGGTTTATGGATAATAGCTTTTTTACACCATAGGATTAGATTTGTAACAAGACAATTAAAAGAAAAGTGTGAAATTAGATAAATGTCATAATCTATATGTCAAAGTAATTTGCACTAGGGTTGAAGTTTTAGTAGAATATGAAAACACAAAACTATACAAATGCTACATTACACGAACGAGACAGAGAAGTATGTTCAAAGAATCATTACCTCATAGGCAAAAATTATACAAGAAAAATGATTAATAAGTGCAAACTATTTTGTGTCTAAAGTTGCAAACTCTCTGTATTTAAAAGTTCACCAAATATAAAACTTAAAAAAATGTAATATATTTTCAAGTGAGTATTAAGTATTCCTTATAAAACACTCTTATAAAAGAATGTTAAAGTTAGTTCAATAGAAAGTGAGCAAAGATTTTGAACAGATAGTGTGCAAAGAAGAAAACAAAAAAAGAGAATCAGGTTATAAAACGTTCATTAACAATTAAAGAAAAGTGTGATCAAGCTGAGAACCAAATCAAGAAGTTAATCCCATTTACAATAGCTACAAAAAATAAACAAAATGACTAGGAGTCCATTTAGTCAAGGACATGAAAATCTCTACAAGCAAAATGACAAAACCATGATAAGAGAAAGTGTTGATGACATAAGCAAATGTAAACATTCCATGCTCATGAATTAGAAGAATCAATATTATTAAAATGACCATCCTGCCCAAATTAATCTACAGATTCAAGACAATTCCTAAAAAATACCAACATTATTTTCACAAATATTATTTAAAATCCTAAAATTCATATAAAACAAACAAAAAAAGCCTGAATAGCCAAAACAATCCCAAGCAAAAAGAACAAAGTTGAAAGTATTGCGTTACCTGACTTCAAATTATACTACAAAGCTACGGTGACCTAAACAGCATGGTATTGGTATAAAAGTAGACACATAGATCAGTGGAACAGAATAGAGAACCCAGATAAAGCCATATAGCTACAGTCAGCTTATCTTTGACAGAGTTAACAAAAACATATATTGGGGAGTAAACACTCTATTCAATAAAGGGTGCTAGAAAAATTGGATTGCCACATGCAGAAGAATAAAACTGGACTCATTTCTCACCATAGGCAAAAATTAACTAAAGATACACTAAAGACTTAAAAGTAAGGCCTGAAACTGTAAAAGTAGTAAAAGAAAATCTAGGAAAAATCTTTTGTGAACATTCACTTTGGCAAAAAATTCATGATTAATACCTCAAAAGAAAATACAACAAGAACATAGACAAATTGGTCTTAATTAAACTAAAATGTCTGCACAGCAATAGAAATAATCAACCAAGTGAACAGACAATCTGCAGGATGGTAGACATGGTAGAAAATATTTACAAACTATGTATCCAACAAAAGACTAACATCCAAAATCTGCAAAGAACTCAAACATCTCAACAATAACCAAAAAACTTATAAATAACCCCATTAAAAAGTGGGCAAAAGACAAGAACAGACATTTAGAAAAGAAGACATACAAATGGCCAACAAACACATGAAAAAAATTATCATTCAGCATCACAAATCACCAAAGATAAATTAAAACCAAAGTGAGGTACCATATTACACAATTCAGAATGGCTTTTATAAAAAATTCAAAAAGGAATAGATGTTGGCAAGGATATAGATATAATAGTGTGATTAGATGCTATTGGTGGGAATATAAACTAATACAACTTCTGTGAAAATGTATGGACAGTTCTCAAGGAGCTAAATACAGAACTACTAATCAATTCAGTAATCCGACTACTAATAATCTACTCAAAGGAAAATCATTATACTGAAAAGATACCTGCACATGTATGTTTAGTAGAGTATTAATCATGAGAGAAAATGTATGGAATCAACCTGTGCCCATCAATGGATGATTGAATAGAGAAAATGTGGTATGTGTATATATTTATACCATAGAATATATGCTATGCATATATTTTAATGTGTATCTATACATTAGAATATATCTTTGTGTGTGTGAGTGTATGTGTGTGTATATCTATATATATATATATATATATATATATATATATATATATATCATTACTTTTATGACTGGGTAGTATTCTGTGGCACACACACACACACACACACACACATACCCTAGAATACTACGCAGTCATAAAAAGAATGATATCTATATCTTTTGCAGCAATGTGGATGAAACCTATTATCATAGGTGAAATAACTCAGAAACATAAAGCCAAATATCACATGCTCTCACTTACAAGTGGGAGCTAAACGATGTGTACACATGGAATAGAAGGTGGAATAATAGACAGTGGAGACTCAAAATGGTGGGGCGAGTTGGAGGAGGGTGAGAGATGAGAAATAACTTGATGAGTACAATACACGCTATTCGGGAGATAGTTACACCACTACGCAACCTATCCATGTAACAAAACTGCATTTGTATCCCTTAAATAAATAATGAAAAAGAAAAAATGTTAAAAGAGCAAATTGAAATAACAAGGAAGTCCATAATATTCCAAAAACTATTTGGTAAAGGTGACATCACCTAAATAGCTGAGTAGGGAGCTAGAAAACAGCATCTCACCACAATAGCAATAAATAAATTGGTAAAAACAGAATTAAATATTTTAGAATTCTAGAATCTAATAACAAAACTTACAACAACCAGGGGAATGCTGAATGAAGAAGGAAGCAGCTGGATTTCAATAAGAGAGCACTGTGGCATCATTCCTTACCCACTTACATCCCCTAATCCCCAGCTTGACAGTTGCCAAAAAGATGGCAGTCAGCATTTTTGATGCAAGTTACTCTAATCAGAGGGAGCATGCAGGCCTTAGTTTCAAATAATTGTGTGCTTTGATCTGTCTCATAGCTCCCTGAGCTATCAGCTCTAGGGTTAGCCCTTGTTTTGCCTGCCTCAAAGATTCCCCAGAAATGAAGTGGTTTGTATTAGCGATGTTTGCAGAATGAATTTAAAGGCAAATCAAATAAGAAATGATATACATGGTAAGCAATAGAAAGAACGAAAATGTTTGGAAGTAAAAGTCTGGGGAAAGCAGTAGTTGAGAGAGCGGGCTTTAAAAGGAAAATTAAAACTCCCGGAAGATATCCACTTATACTTGTGAGGATGGCTATCATCAAAAAGTCAAAAGATAACAAGTGTCATTCAGGGTATGAAGAAAAGAGAAGCATTGTACACTGTCGTTGGAAATATAAAATAGTACAGCTATGGAAACAGTATAGATACTCATCAAAAAATTAAAAATGGAACTACCATATGATCCAATCCCTTTCTTGGTGGGTAATCAAAGGAAAAAAATAACAGTTTCAAAGAGATATTTGCACTCCCATGTTCATTGCGTTGTTACTCACAATAGCCAAAATATGGAAACAACAACCTAAGCATCCATCAACAAATGAATGGACAAAGACAATTATATATATGTGACATATTCTTCTCTCTATATATGGAGATATATTTATATATATACACAAACACACACACACAAATATTACTTAGTCTTGAAAAATAAAAAAGATTCTGTCATTTGTGATAAATGGGTTTACCTTGAGGACATTCATTATGCTAAGTAAAATAAGTCAGTTGTAGAAAAACAAATATTGTATTAACTCATGTACATGAAAGTTAAAACGAAAAGAGATAAACATACACTATAAGAAATGAGAATGTGTGTTATCAGAGTCTGAAGGCTTAAGGGGAAAAGGGGAGATATTTGTCAAAGGGTATAAAGTAACAGGTATAAAATGAATAAATACTAAAAACTTAATGTACAATAGGGTTACTATAGTTAATTATGATGTATTGTTTACTTGAAATGAACTCATGCAGATACAGAATAGAAGAATGGTTACCAGAGGCTGGAAAGGCGTTGGCTGTGGGGATGTGGAGATGGATAATGGGTACAAAAATGTAGTTAGAAAGAATGAGTAAGATCTAGTATTTGAAGTACCACAGAGTGATTATAGTCAACAGTAATTTATTGTATATTTAAAAATAACTAAAAGAGTATAATTGGATTGTTTGTAACACAAAGAAAGGATAAATACTTAAGGTGATAGATACTCCATTTACCCTGGTGCTATTATTAGGCATTATACACCTGTATCGAAATATCTCATGTACTCCATAAATATATACATCTACCATGTACCCACAAAAGTAAAAAAGACCTTATTTTATGGTAGGAGAAAATTAATGTTATAAAGTGAAAAGATGCATTATCATGGAGAACTGAGTTAAATATGAAATATACCATTAATAAATTATAAGAGTTTGAGTGGGCATTTTCCCTCTATAGCCTGGGTTTTTCTTGTATTATGGTGTCTATATGCCCAGTTGTGTAGGACTTCCCTTGTACATGCTTCTGTTTTGGGTTCCATCATTTTTATAATTTTTCTTGTTTTTTTTTCTAGTTTTTATAAAGTTGTTTTGAAGTATCACTGAAATAGAAAAGTATATAGATAGAAGTGAACTGCTTTATGGATTTTCACAATGAGAACACAACCATGTAAAAGTTCCCCAGATAAAGAGATAGAATATTAGCGCTTCAGAAGTTCGCTTTTCCCCCTGCCTGTCCAGGTTACAACCTCCTCTGTACATGGCCCCTATCTTGACATATAAACATATACATGTTTTACCTCTTTTTGAATTTTATGTAAATGTCTTTGGATTCATGGATGAAACAATATGATAAGATACTTCCGTAATTCATCTCTTTGCCATTACAACAACACACTGGTAATCTTTTAAGTTCCTTGCCTCTGTCATGAGCCTTGATCCCTGTTCCAGTTGCTGTTGTTTTGCCTTTCTGTCTCTTGGGTTGTAATGTGGTTAAGTTTCATAAGAATTTTCAAATAAAGTGAATAAAACATATACAGTTAAAATACCTTTTTAAAATTCTAATTTATATCTTAAAATACTATATTTATGATTACTGAGCTATTGAAAATAATGTGCAACTATAAGTTCTATGCAAATTCAGTTAAAATACATCCATAATTTGAATGTGCAAACAAATACAAGTCACTCATAATGTAAAACAACACAAAAGCAATGAAAAATTAACTGAACTTGAATAGAGAAATGAGGCATTTAGGATAAATGTGAGCATTGAGAGACTCAGCTCATTTCTTTCTCATGAATGAGATGTCCTGCATTATCATATATCACTATGAATTCATATATTATTTTAGAAAGCTTAGTTATAATGGATCGAAAGAGAAGCTTAAATATATGCTCTGATTTTTGTTGCATTATTGTTATTTTTATTTCTGGTTTGCAAAAGTAACAATTTGCAAAAAATGGAAATATTTTAGCACAAAAAAAATTGGTTTTAATACCAGATCCATATAATCACTGTTAGTATTTTTGTACATCTTCTCTACCTCTTTTCTTTCCTTAAATATGATATCATGAAACTGCACTGAAATAGTCCAGTGGGATTTGGGAGAGGTGAGTGGAGAAAACAGCAGGGCTGAAAGCTGTTGAAGCTGGGGAAGGGAAACGTAGATGTTCATCATATTATTCTTAAATTTGAATTTTAAAAAGGTATTTTAACTGTATATGTTTTATTCACTTTATTTGAAAATTCTAATGAAACCTAACCACATTACAACCCAAGAGACAGAAAGGCAAAACAACAGCAATTGGAAAGGGATCAAGGCTTCCAAAGTAAAAATTAATGAAAAGATCAAATGAACATATATGTATCAAAAACATGTTTCACTAAGTGAAACACTTAACATACAATATTTGAAAATTTTTAAAGCACTTAACTGTATTATCGTTACTATGAGTAGTGACTCCTCATCTCTGGAGTTAGACTATCGCTTATTTAACCATCTAAGCCTCTGCTTCTTGTATTTTCTTCACTTAGTAGCTAAACTACAATTAGTTCTTTGTACCAGATTCAGATTCATTATTTTTTTCCTATACCATTAAATAAGTATTACTTAAATAGTATCTATGTGTCATGTGCTATCATGTACTAGTTCTTCAGAATATTTTATTCATGCTTTTTTTAAAAAAAAAAACATCAATTTTTGGTACTTTTATATTCATCCTTCAACTCTAAGCATTCTGAGGTTAGTTCAGAAAAGTCACCTCTGTGCCCACCACTTGGCAAAGTTAATCAGCTGACTTGATCTCTTTTCTAGCTTCAAACATAAGGTAAGCATGTAAGAAACAAAAGGAAGAGGTATGAAACAATAATGTGCATTAACAGGGAGTTCCAAAGATTATTTCAAGGAAACTCACACAGGCCTAGAGAAGAAGAAAGGAATTCTGCCCCTTCTATTTTCATAACGGAAAGTTTCTATGCCTTCTGAAATCCTTGTGGATAGAGCAAAGCAACTGGAAAAAAAATGTTAATAGAAGGCATACAATTGGTAAATACAATTGGTAAAGACAAGTTGATATTGAATTTATGGAAATTGTGATCCGAAGGCCAGATTGACCCTTTTGTAATTAAAGGACTTATTTGCATACTAGGAAGCATGCAGACCAGTAGAATGCAGAACATCGGGCAAACAGATGCTATGCCTTAGGCAATCAAACAAACAATGTGAGCATCATGGTTATCTCAGTTCTACCCGGAGGCACTTCCCTGATGGCAGCACTGGGACAGGGAGCCTGAAGAGAACACAGCACGATTTCTGAGCTGAGGGGACAAATCAGGGCTTAGAGATACCGAGGTAGCTGGGATTTGCAACAGACTTCAGAATTCTGCAAAAGGATCTCCTACAGTATTTTCACTATGTCTGTACTGGTCAGGATCCAAAAGGTCAGGTGAAAATAAAAGGTATCCGAGATAAAACAGCTACAGGGAAGCCGTAAATGGAAAAACAAAGTTTGTACAAAATGATGTTCAAATTCCAAGCAGGCAGATAGGAGGAACCTTCTTAAGCACCTTGGTAATTCACAAGAGAATCCAGAACGTTTATACCATAGAATTAAGGTTAATCTAGCCCTAGATGGAAGGCTACTCAGAGCCAATTATTTTTCTTTAAGACTTGGGACTCTCAAGCCAATTTACAATAAACCTGAAAAGAAAAAAACACTAAAGAAATTGAATGTTAGAATACGCAATATTTAATGTACAATGAAAAATATTAGAAATGCAAAGAAGCAGGAAAATTTGGTCTATAAACAGGAGAATTACAACTTAACAGAAATAGACACAAAAATGGAAGGCATGATGAGATTAGCAAAGAAACACATTAAGCAGCTATTAAAACTATGTTTGAAGATTTAAAGAGAAACATTAATGTACTTAGGAGACATTGAACACATAAAAAAGAGCCAAAAGTAAAATCCAGAGCTAAAAGATGCAATGTGTAGAATAAAAATTTTATGGATCAATGAACATGAAGGCAAGATAATACAAACTCACCAAAAAAGAAATACAGAGAAACAAAGAGGAGAACAATGAATAAGCAGAGCCTACGTAAACTTCAGACAATACTAAATATAATACGTATACATTGAATATGAGAGAAAAAAATGAAAGGAAGATTGGAACAGAAAAATCATTTGAAGAAATAATGGCCATACATTTTCCAAGTCTGATGGTCCAGGAAACTCAGTGGACTTGGGCATCGTAAACCAAAACCACAGTATATTATTGTCAAGTTCCTACAATTCAGTCAGAAAGAAAAATGATAAAATTAGCCATAAAGAAAAAGACAGATTATATACAGAAGAACAAAGATAATCATTACCATTGTATTTCTTGTCTAAGACAACACAAGCTAGAACATAGTGGAGAAGAAAAATTAAATGCAAAAAACATCTGTTAACTCAGGATTCAATATCCATTGAAGATATACTTTAAAAATAATGATGGACCTTCCAAATTCACCCTGGAGATGTAGACTGTTGAAAGGAATCTCCACCCCATACTTATAACAAGAAAAATCTTGGAAAAACATGCAAATTAATGCAAATTTGTTAATTCATTTCTCATCAGAAAGCATGTAAGCAAAAATAAAATGTAGTAAAGTTTTTAATGTGCTGGGGAAAAAATGCTGTACTATATTCAGTGAAAATAAACTTCCAAAGTAAGGCAGAAATACCATATTAGGCATAATCTTAAAAAAAAATCTTTGCCATCAGAGTTACTCTACAAGAAATGTTCAAGTAAGTTCTTTGGTTAAAAGGAATACAATATAGATGAGAACCTTGGCCCTACAAAAAGAAATGAACAAAGCTGAGAATGAATGATGATAAAATAAAATGTTTCTAGCTTATAATTACCTTCAAGGAACAGACTTTTTATCTCTTGGTCAGGAGACCTAAGTACATAAGGGTAAAGGATATAACTTCATTGTATAATGTGCTGTGCTGAAGCATGCCAGGTGAGACAGGTGATGTCTTTTCCACCTTTGTTTTATCTGGGAGATTTTAATTTATGTTTTGGTCTAACTACATATTTTTAAAAAGTGAACTTTTGATGTGAGTGTTTAGCTGACCTTAATGCTAATAAGATGGGGATGAGGTGTCTAATGAACTTGTGTATGGGAATAATGATAGATGGCTTATTTGGAATTCTATAGAAGCAGCACTGCCAAGCCCACTGAGGAGTCTTTGGATCCTAATTTCGAGAATGGTTTTATTGATTACACAGAGAGAGGGAACATTTTAATCATTTTTATGCACTGTATTGCCTGAGGTAACAAAAATTCATTAAACAAGGATTACAAACTTTGTTTTAAACTAGATCCTTAATTGTTTCTTGATATATAGTCAACACAGTCTCTGTAAGATCAATCACAGTTACTAAGGCATATTAAAATCAACTTGTTTAATTTTAAGTGCTCATACGCCTGACCCTCTGAGGTGTAAGTTCTCATGAGGCTAAATTACTTTTCTTCCAGATAGGATTTTCATTTTAGGTTTGGCCTTTTTACCTGCTACATGGCATCTTAACTTCTCTAATATTTATTTATTTTTAACTCTGATGTTTTTGTCTGCATAAAAGATAATTAAATAACAGAATTTTGTATTAAGCATTTTATGCAATTTTTAAAAGATTAAGATTTTTTCAAAATTTCTTTGAAATGTTAAAACATGTTTCTGAGTGTGCATGTGCACACACATACACTAGTACACACAAACTCATGTTCTACATGAATGTATCTTTACAGAATCCTGACTGGTTTTAAGCATTCAAATTAGCTTTATGACATGTTGTTGATTATATTTATATTCTTGTAAGGGTCTTATTATTTCTGAATAAACTCCTAATTGTAACATTATTCCTAAGAGAAAATAAGATAGGTTTTTATCATAATTTGATTTATAATATGCTTTTAGAAAATAACCTATATCTTTCTGTAAATTTGGAGCAATATCAGAAGTTATACCAAGAGTATGGTTAATGTAAATACAACTGTGTCATATTGTAATCCTCTGTAGCTATATCTCTAACCCTCACTA
>PVKV010032624.1:0-19620 GCA_004027835.1 Alouatta palliata
AAAAAAAAAAAAAAAAAAAAAATTTGATATTAAAAAGTAGTCCTGGCTGGGCGCAGTGGCTCATGCTTGTAATCCTAGCACTTTAGGAGGCTGAGGTGGGCAGATCACTTGAGGTCAGGAGTTTGAGACCAGCCTAGCCAACATGGTGAAACCCCGTCTCTACTAAAAATACAAAAATTAGCCAGGTGTGGTGGCAGGTGCCTGTAATCCCAGCTACTCGGGAGGCTGAGGCAGAAGAATCACTTAAACCTGTGAGGCAGAGGCTGCAGTGAGCCGAGATCCCACCACTGCACTCCAGCCTGGGTGCCAGAGCGAGACTCTGTCTCAAAAAAAAAAAAGTAGTCTTAAGCTGGACGCCACGGCTCATGCCTGTAATCCCCACACTTTGCCAAGCAGAGGCGGGAGGATTGCTTACACCCAGGAACTTAATCTGGGCAACGTGGTAAAACCCTGTCTCTACAAAAAATACAAAAATTACCTGGGTGTAGTTGTGCCCACCTGTAGTCCCAGCTACTCAGGAAGATGAATCGGGAGAATTGCTGGAACATGAGAGGCAGAGGTTGCAGTGAGCTGTGTTTTTGCCACTGCACTCCAGCCTGGATGACAGAGCAAGGCTCTGTCTCTAAATAAATAAATAAAAACATTTCTGTTTGGCCAGGACAGTAAATACATAGAAAATAGAAATGCAAGGAAGTGGTCATAATTGCTACCTCTAGAGAATGAGTAGAGGGTGAGACTTTTTTCTTTATACGATTGGGTATTGTTTGATTTTTTTACACTGTAAGTTAAGTATTGGTTTCCTTCTTCTTTTTAGTTGAGACGGGTCTCACTCTGTAATGCAGGCTGGAGCGCGATCTCCACTCACTGCAGCCTCTGCTTCCCACGCTCAAGCTATCCTCCCACATTAACCTTAACCTCCTGAGTAGGTGTGACTACAGGGACGCTCCACCACGACCGGCTAATTTTTGCTTTTTTTTTTTTGAAGATGGGTTTTGCCATGTTACCCAGGCTGGTCTCGAACTCCTGGGCTCAGGTGATCTGCCCGTCTCGGCCTCTCAAGGTGCTGGGATTACAGGCATGAGACCTGCACCGAGCCAGAATTAAAAATTCAGGTCCTCAGTTGCATTAGTCATATTTCTTTTTTTTTTTTTAATTTTTATAATTTTTTTTGAGACGGAGTTTGGCTCTTGTTTCCCATGTTGGAGTGTAATGGCCCGATCTTGGCTCACCACAACCTCTGCCTCCTGGGTTCAAGCGATTCTCCTACCTCAGCCTCCTGAGTAGCTGGGATTACAGGCATGTGCCACAACGCCCGGTGAATTATTTTTTGTGTTTTTAGTAGAGACGAGGTTTCTCCATGTTGGTCAGGTTGGTCTCGAGCTCCCGACCTCAGGTTATCCGCCTGCCTCAACCTCCCAACGTGCTGGGATTACAGGCCTAAACCACTGCGCCCGGCCAAATTAGTCATATATCAATGGCGACTTATCGTTAGTAGCTGCCATACTGAACACAGCAGACATAGGACCTTTCCATCATTGCAGACAGCAAGTCTAGATCATTGTGCCCCACATAAGGTGGTGCCCATTGGGATACCCTGCAACCCTGAGTGTGAATTAATTAGTGGGAATTAACAACAAATACTTATCAATTGATCCTCGTAGTCCTTGGTTAAACACTGAGGCGAGGCGAGTTAGGCATTACTGAAACAATGAAGGTTAGTTACTAATAGGCCTCTTGCGGAGTATCTGATCTGTAGACCTACAATATATCCATGGCAATGATGACACCTGTTGAAGCCCTCTGTAAATCATAGGAACAATAGCGATGTTTGGACTGCTAGGTTTTCTGGTTACCATGGAAATGAGGGTGCTGGTTATAATTCTGTGTAATCACGCAGAGACTAAGGTGTGATGCTCCCTCTCCTCCCCCACCTCCTGTCTGTAACCACGACCAAAGAGTGGACTATTTCAGTTGCGTTGCCCAAGTAGCCCTAGCAACAGGAGAAGCACCTAGAAATCTGATTAAGTATGAGGTGTCAGGATGCAAGCCCTAACGAGGAAGTGTAAAAAAAGAAACATGGCGAGGCCAAATATTACATTGAATACAATGACATTGTTAGTCTTGCATCTTGCACAGGCGCAATGCAGAAATGCTCCGAGCACGCCTACGCGCACATTTTCTCCCCTTCCTTTCCCTCTTTCCACTTCACTCTCTCTCCCATTTTCTCCCCTCCTTTCCCCCTCCCACGACTTGGTCTTTCAGTCTTTCAGTTAGTGCGTTTATGTCTCTCCTTCCGACCCCCACCCCCAGCTCCTCTCCCTTTCCTTTTCCCCCTCCCCCTTTCCTTTTCCGTCTCACGCGCCAGGCTGCTTGCACATGCGCATTAGGTAGAAAGCCTCGCTCTTTGTCCCCATCTGTCGTTCACACCAACTCAAGCCATTGGCATTCGGCAGCCAATAGAAGCTAAGAAATGGCGGAAAAATGATTCCGCCTCAAGAGATAAACCTTGATTAGCAGTTCAGCTAACCAATCGAGAACACCGCTTTGTACCCCTTGGGAGGCACCGCGCTCCATCGTCTCGTTTCCGGCGGTCGCGCGCTCTTTTCTCGGGACGGTAGAGGCCGTGTAGCGTCGCCGTTACTCCGAGGAGAGATCAGTCAGTAGAGGGTGAGTTTTGGGACGGCTTGTTCTTATTTGGGAGGGTAGTGGGGTTTCTTGGAACAATCAGCGAAGGAAGAGGCTCGGGCGAGGCTAGGTTTGGAAGAGGGGATGGCGGTTCCGAGGGCCCTTGAGGCCTTGTCTCCGCCGCCGCACTGCCTTCTCTGCCCACCCGCGGGGCCCCACCTCTCTCTACTCGCTTCGCCTCTGGCTTTCCCCGTTTTCGCTCTCGCCCTGTTTCTTTGTGCAACTCGTCTCCGAACCCTACCCGTGTCAGTAAGTTGCTGGTCTCTGAGCCGCTGTGGGCCCGAAGGTGTGGGGTCTATTATGAGATCGCTGAAGTGGTTGGTTGGAGGGGGAGGCGCTTTGTTGGGCGCTCCTCCTCTCGGCCCCGCGAGGCCATTAATTCAGAATGGGCAAGTGAGGCCCCTCGAGCGATATTTCTTTGTGAAAAGTCTTAGCTGGAAAGTACCTCTGCACGTCCAGAGCCCACCGCTTTCCTAGTCAGATTTCTGTATGCCCTTTTTTTAGTCTACCGCCTAGCTCCTTGACGCATTTATATAGCATCACTTTTTAAAATGAAACTTAAATTTATGGATTTGGCATCGAGTATTTTATTTTCCAGTTTGAGAAACTCTTTAACATAAGCTGACACCTTTCTTTGCGTTTTTTAACAGAGAAGTCGAGGTTAGAGAGGACCGGCAGGCACTTTGCTGTCTTCAATCGAAGTTGAGGTAGGTGTAAGGGATAGGGTTGCCAGACAAAACACGCGGCACCCAGTTGAATTAGAATTTCACGTACACAACCAATTATTTTTAAGTATACGTTGCATAGTTTCAGTTAAATTTAAAATCCAGTTGTGGGTTGTGTATTTTATTTGCGAAATCTGGCAACTCTAGTTGGGGGCCACTGGCTCTATTTATACTGTATCTTTGTCCGCCTTCCTTGTTACTAAGTGAAAAGACCTAAGAAACCCTTAGAAAAGGACCTTAGTTCATGTTACAGCTTTCAGGCTGGCCATCCAGGCAGCCGTCTCAGTCTGGTAAATTTATGTCAGATTTTCTCCGAAGTTACCTAAAAAGTTAACCCTTCTGCTGAAAATCGAGGGAACATTTATTTAGATTCCATATATGTGTGATGTAGTGTTTGGTCTTGTACCTAAACATTTGTCTAACTGTAGCATGCCCAGTAAGTAGTTTTTCTCAACCAGCAATGCATATTTTCTCTCAAAATTCTTCATCAGGATTATTAGTCTTGGGGACGCATAAGTAGACAGAAGTCTTTGCTGCTGATCTTTGCGCTGTGTTCTCAGAGACCCAGTATTTAGGCGACCATGAATTTATTATTCTGAAAAGGGTTCTGCACATGTTTCCAAATTATATTGGTGGTCATCAGAAATAGGTGATAGGAAGAAATATTTCTCGAGGTACTTGCTATTTGGTGGGCGCTCTTCTAGGTGCTTTATACAGTATGACAGTCTTCACTAGTGCGTTCATCTTTGGCCTCTCTGGGGCCAGGGGAAGAGAGATGTTTTAACACCTGGAACCCAAATAGGAAAATAATTGATTCTGATGCCCCCAACTGTTTCCAGAGTGGATTTTAGATTTTGCATGTTTTAACTTCTTTTATTTTTTATTTTTTGAAACATGATTTCCTTTAAGGTATTTCATTTGCCATGAAACTGCTGCATCTGCTCATGGTATTTAAAATCCTTACAACTTTTTGAGAAAACAATATTGCACTATGTGGCAAGAGTCACAGGATAGATTCTGTTTTTAAGAATGTATCCTATGGAAATAAATGGAAATAAAGCCTAAAGCCAGAAGACATTTACTGCAGCATTGTAATAGGAAAAGCCCAACACAACAACCTAAATGTCTTATTCTAGGGAGTAGTTTAGTAAATTAGTGTACATCCTGGTGGACTTTATATAGGCATTAAAAATTATAATTATGTTGACATTAGCAGAAATGAGGAATATACAAGAGTGCGATATCACCGAAATGATAATGTATGTCTAAATAAGAATGGAAAATTATGGGAGGAATATTTACATGGATATGTCCAAAGATTTAGCTATGAGCATTGATTATAATGGTGAAAAAGTAGAAACAACGTAGGTGTCCAACACAGTAGGGACTTGGTTGACAACTGAATACTGTGTTCGTTAATGTAAAAGATTTAATGACGTGAAAGCTGTTTATGATACATCATAAAGTAGGAAAAACAGGTTACAGAACAGTTGTATCTCATTTCAAATACATAAATTAATGACTAGAAGGGTATACAAACATGTTAACAGTATTATTAGTGGTAGATCTGTGGATTTTTATTTCTTTTTGTTTTTCTAAATTTTCTGTATTAAATGCATTTTGTAATAAGTATGTAATTGTAATTTCTGTTTAAAATTTTTTAAATAAAATTTTAACTTGTAATTTCTGATACCTTAGAACATTAATGAGAAACATAAGATTGATTAAATGATATAAATGTGAAAATTTAAGTCTTGGCTTAAATGTCAAATGTTGGGTGAGGTTTACCATCTGCCTCCTTCCATTCCCTATCCACTTTACCCTCCTGCCCCATTTTTATTTATTTTCCCATAGCACTTACCTCTTCTTAATTACTATATGATTTACTGACATAGTCTCTCACTAGAAGTAAGCTCTGTAGGCAAGAATCTGCTTTTTTCATTGATCCGCTCCAAATACCTAGAATAGTGCCTAGCAGATAGTAGGCATTCACTGAATATTTTTTGAATGAAATAGTGAATTGAAAAATCGTTAGTAACCTACAAGCAATGCAGTTGTTTTCATTTTTGCCTACCTTCTGTTCCTTCTCTATATTCACATATTAAAAAAAAAAAAAAAACAACTCTTTCTCCATTAGAATATCAAACAACACATGTTTATGTGGTCTACGTAATTTTTAATGCTGTGAACATTTTATTTTATAGATGTACCATAATGAAAACCATTCTCCTAATTTTGGAAATTTAAGTCATTTTTAGTTTTGTTACTACCATAAAGTCGTTTTTAGTTTTGTTACTACCATAAAGGCCGTTACAATGAACATTTTCTTTCTTTTTTTTTTTTTTTTTTTTTTTTTTTTTTTTTTTTTTTTTTTTTTTTTTTTTTTTTTTTAATAAAGACGGGATTTCACCATGTTGGTCAGGCTGGTCTTGAACTCCCGACCTCAGGTGATCCGCCCGCCTTGGCCTCCAAAGTGGTTGGATTACAGGCGTGAGCCACTATGCCCGGCCTACAATGAACATTTTCATGGGTGTAGTTTTTAATTTTAAAATTATTAGGATAAAGACTATGAATGGATATCTTGATAGCTCTAGTTACCTGTTGTCTTACTAAACAACTTTTGGATACAGAATTTGGTAATTGCATTGTTGTTTTTGGTTTTGGTGGGATGTGACATAAAATGAATTAGGAATTTTTTTTTTTGGAATGTTTTTATATACATGAAAGTATTCCTGTACACACACCATCAAAATCAATAGTTATCAAACCTTTGTTGCATTTCTTTCATCTGAGAAATATAATTTTCTGTATTATTAATTTTTTTTTTGAGATGGACTCTCTTGCCCGGGCTGGAGTGCAGTGGCACTATCTCGGATCACTGCAACCTCCGCCCCTCAGGTTCAGGCAATTCTCAGCCTCCTGAATAGCTGGGATTACAGACACCCACCATCACGCCCAGCTAATTTTTGTGTTTTTAGTAGAGACAGGGTTTCACCACGTTGGTCAGGCTGGTCTTGTACTCCTGACCTCAAGCAATCCACCTGCCTGAGCCTCCCAAAGTGTTAGGATTACAGGCGTGAGCCACAACAGTTTTGTTTTGTTTTGTTTTGAGACAGAATCTTCATCTGTTGCCCAGGCTGGAGTGCAGTGGTGCGATTTCGGCTTATTACAACCTCCACCTCCTGGGTTCAAACAATTCTCCTGCCTCAGCTTCCCAAGTAGCTAGGACTACAGGTGCCACCCCTGGCTAATTTTTGTATTTTTAGTAGAGACGGGGTATCACCGTATTGGCCAGGCTGGTCTTGAACTCCTGACCTTTATGATCCACCAGCCTTGGCTTCCCAAAGTGCTGGGATTACAGGCGTGAGCCACCATGCCTGGGCCAATTTTCTCTATTTTTTTTTTCTTTTATTTTTTGAGACGGGGTTTCACCATATTGGCCAGGATGGCCTCTGACCTTGTGATCCTCTCACCTTGGCCTCCCAAAGTGCTGGGATTACAGGCGTGAGCTACCGAGCCTGGCCTAATTTTCTCTATTTTAAAGGGAACATATAGTATTAATAATACGATGCTCATAAAAAGATCCTTTTCTGCATTTTTCCTTCAGCCAAATTCTTACTAGAGGGTCTTGTGTTTGATAGAAAGGATTTAGGATTGACGTTGTCCTTTTAATTCCTGGAGAACTGTCCTTGAACAAGGAAGACTGTCCTCAGTTTGTTAACCTGATAAAATTAAAAATTTTCATTTATTTATTTTTTTAAATTTTTTTAAATTAAAAAAAATTTTTTTTTTTAAAGATGGGGTTTCACCATATTGGTCAGGCTGATCTCAAACTCCTGACCTCAGGTGATCCGCCCACCTCAGCCTCCCAAAGTGCTGGGATTATAGGCGTGAGCCACCGTGCCTGGCTCTTCTTTTTTCTTTTATTTTTATTTATTTCTGAGACCAAGTCTCACTCTGTCGCCCAGGCTGGACTGCAATGGCAGCATCTCAGCTCACTGCAACCTCCACCACCTGGGTTCAAGCAATTCTGCCTCAGCTTCCCGAGTAGCTGGGACTACGAGTGCATGGTACCGCACCATGTTGACCAGGCTGGTCTCTTAACTCCTGACCTCAGGTGATCTGCCTGCCTTGGCCTCCCAAAGTGCTAGGATTAGAGGCATGAGCCACCGCGCCCAGCCTATTGTTTCTTTATTTTTTTGAGACAGGGTCTCATTCTTTGGCTAGCCTGGAGTGCAGTGGTATGATTTCGCCTCACTGTAACTTCCTCTTCCTGGGCTCAAGTTATTCTCCAGCCTCAGCCTCCCAAGTAGCTGGGACTACAGGCATGAGCCACTGGAGGACTGCTTGAGCCCAGTAAAAACAGAAACTGAGTCTTGCTATGTTGCCCAGGCTGGTCTCAAACTCCTCCTGGGTTCAAGTCATCTTCCCACCTCAACCTCCCAAAGTGCTGGGATTTCAGGCCAGATCCACCATGCTGGCCTCATTTTTTTTTTTTTTTTCTTTTCAATGTTTGGGAGCACAGAGCACTTGTTTTCTTTTTAACCTTATGTTGATTTTTAAATGATAGAATTTAATGTTTTATTATTTATTTATTTTTTTCCGAGACAGAATCTCATTCTGCCTGCCCAGACTAGAACACAATGGCGTGATCACAGCTCACTACAACCTCAGCCTCCCAAGTAGCTGGGACTGCAGGCATGTGCTATCATGCCTGACTAATTTTTTTATACATATTTTTTGTAGAGATGGGGCTCACTATGTTGCCCGGGCTGGTCTCTAACTACTGGGCTCAAGCAGTCCTCCTACCTAGACTTACCAAATTGCTGGGATTACAGATGTGAGCCATTGTGCCTAGCCTGTTTATCTTTTTTTTTTTTTTTTTTGAGACAGCGTTTCACTCTTGTTACCCAGGCTGGAGTGCACTGGCGCGATCTCTGCTCACTGCAGCCTCCACCTCCTGGGTTCCAGTGATTGTCCTGCCTCAGCCTCCTGAGCAACTGGGATTATGCACATGTGCCACCACACCCGGCTAGTTTTTGTAGTTTTAGTAGAGACGGGGTTTCACGATGTTGGTCAGGCTGGTCTCGCACTCCTGACCTCAGGTGATCTGCTCGCCTTGGCCTCCCAAAGTGCTAGGATTACAGGCATGGGCCACCACGCCCGGCCTGTCTTTTTATATTTGCTTTTATTGCTTTAGTAGTCATTTGTCTTTCCATTGTTATTAATAAATATTTAGAGTGCTTACTGTATGCCAGTAGTGAGCTAGTATTTTCACGTTTATTCTCATAGCCACTTTGAGAGACCAGTATTTTTATCATCCCCTTTAGAACAGCTGAAGAAACAGGTACAGAATAATTTACTACTAAAGTAGTACACAGTTTAGGAACACAATTCAAACCTAAGAATGCCTAACCTCACAGCCCATACTTGTACCACTGTTGTTTACACAGTATGTACTATGGGCTAGGATTGGTAGGTGCCAGAGAAGACAAGACTTTACTAGTCTTTGTCCTTGTGATAACTAGAATCTGTTTCAATTATTTTGTTTTTAAAATGTGCTTTTAATGTGTGGTGGGGCCAGTTTTTAAGAGTGGGTTCTTTTGGAAAAGTAGTTTCCTATTAATGTATAGTATTGAACTGGAAATTTCCTTAAGCCTTTCTAGTGCAAGCTGTTCTCTTCCAGTGCTCATTTAGTTTCTATGTGCAGTGTAACTGCTGATGCCTGTTTGTTTTTAGATTTTTATTTAATTTTTTTGAGACAAGATCTCTCGATTGCCCAGGCTGGAGTGCAGTGGCACAATCATGGCTCACTACAGCCTCTAACTCCCGGGCTCAAGTGATCCCCCAGCCCCAGCCTCCTGAGTAGCTGGGACTACAGGTGTGTGTCACTATGCCTGGGTAATTTTTAATTTTTTTTGTAGAGACGGGTTCTCACTGTATTGTGTAGGCTGGCTGATCTTGAACTCCTGGGCTCAAGTGATCCTCCCACCTCAGCCTTCCAAGTAGCTGGAACCACAGGTGCATGCCACCACACCCAGGTAATTTTTGTATTTTTTGGTAGAGATGAGGTTTCACCATGATGCCCAGGCTGGTCTCAAACTCCTGGACTCAAGTAGTCCACCCACCTCTGCCTCCCAAAGTGTTGGGGTTACAGGCATGAGCCACTGCACCCGGCCTTTTAATTTAGTTTTTTCTTTATTTTTTCCTTTTTTGTTTGATTTTTACTGTATTTTATAACTTCCAGAATGCAAGTTTTTTTTTTTTTTTAAGCATGGTTTTCATATACAACACTGATAGATTTTTTTTTTGAGACAGAGTTTCGCTCTTGTTGCCCAGGCTGGAGTGCAATGGCACGATCTCGGCTCACCGAAACCTCTGCCTCCTGGGTTCTCCCACCTCAGCCTCCCGAGTAGCTGGGACTACAGGCGTGCGCCACCGTGCCCAGCTAATTTTTGTATTTTTATTAGAGATGGGCTTTCACCATGTTGACCAGGTTAGTCTCAATCTCTTGACCTCGTGATCTACCTGCCTCCGCTTCCCAAAGTGCTGGGATTATAGGCGTGAGCCACCGCACCTGCCCACCCTGATAGATTTTTGAATTGTTCTCCTTTGTCGTGGTTGTTCAAAGTAACCAGTTGTTTGCCTCTGGCAAAAGCCAGAGTACCAAAGGTGATTTAATGACATATAAGTCATCAGGAAGGTGAATGGTTGTGTTATTAGTATTGAATTTATTTAATAGTCTACTTTTTCTTTATAGGGTGCAAAAATGCAGAGTAATAAAACTTTTAACTTGGAGAAGCAAAACCATACTCCAAGAAAGCATCATCAACATCACCACCAGCAGCAGCACCACCAGCAGCAACAGCAGCAGCCACCACCACCGCCAATACCTGCAAATGGGCAACAGGCCAGCAGCCAAAGTGTGTATATGCTAGGTGATGGAGTAGAAATAGATTTCTACTGGGAATGGTTTCTTGGTTTTTAGATTCGTTTCTCAGGATTATAAGGGAATAGCCTTTATGGCACACCTTTTTTCTTTTCCCTCTTTACCTCTTAATACTTCTTATGATGGAAAAGGCTAATTCTCCAGATCCAAGGAGCAAACATGTATGACAGCAGTTGAGTACAGGTTGCTCTGCTGTGTTGGCACATTCTACTGCTAAACAGATGTCTGCATGTTTTATCTCAGCTTGGTTCTTACAGGTAGTCATCAGATGACTGGTAGTTAAAAAGAATATAGAATAAGTCTTTTTTTTTTTAATCCCCTCCCCCTCCGACAAAATAAGTCTTTAGGCTTAAATGGAGAAGTCTAGTACTGAGTATTATACAGTTAGCCTTGAGCCTGTACCAGCTCATTGGAAAAAAGTCTTTAAATATATGTTCCCGTTCAGTCAGTAAACTTTTGAGTACCATTTGTATGCCTCTAAGACTAGAACCAACCCCAGCTTTATTTCCAGAGATTACTATAAAGAATTGCTGTTTCCTAACTCTTCATTCTGTTGCTCCCAGCCTGAAAGAATGGGAGCTGTTAAGGTTATGAAAATTGGTGAGAGATTAGGAAAATGGAACAGTTATTTAAAAAAATTTTTTTTAATTCTCATCTGAAGTTACGTTTTGAATGTTAAAATGTGATTCCTTGTAACATAGGGCTCCTTGAATTGCTTAATTTTTCTCTTAGGCCGGTAGCTGCTATATTTTTCTCTCCCTTGCTTAGTCCAGCTTGGCTTCTGGCCCATCATAGAGCTGTTAGATTTCCTTAAAGATCTCTGCATACTGCTTTCACATTCTAAAGCGCAATTTACTAATAAGTGGTTAGGTTGCCTTGGGAAATGATGTTTGTTTGCATTCTCTGCAAGTTATGTTTCCTAATCTAGCAGTGGTTATAGGTCTTTGAGGATTCGACTGTGATAATCCTTCCCCAGTGTTTTAAGTGATTATGTGTCTTCTCTCAGATGAAGGCTTGACTATTGACCTGAAGAATTTTAGGAAACCAGGAGAGAAGACCTTCACTCAAAGAAGCCGTCTCTTTGTGGGAAATCTTCCTCCCGACATCACCGAGGAAGAAATGAGGAAACTATTTGAGAAATATGGAAAGGCAGGCGAAGTCTTCATTCATAAGGATAAAGGATTTGGCTTTATCCGCTTGGTGAGCAACTGTTGGCTTTTGAGGCATGTGCTCTAAAGGTGGGGAAGCTGGGGAATAATGGATATGGAAAAATAGGCACTGGAAATAATTAGCAGATGATTTGTTCATTAAAAGCTTATTGATGAAACAACTGCAAAAATGCACAATTCAATTTTTCCTCACAGTTCTGTCTCAAAGATAACAGTTTTTTTTGCCTAGGATACTGGAGCTAAAGTATGCCCTTAGGAACTTTTTTTTTCTTTTTTGGAGACAGAGTTTTGCTCTTGTTGCGCAGGCTGGCGTGCAGTGGTGCGGTCTTGGATCACTGCAACCTCCGCTTCCCGGGTTCAAACAATTCTCCTGCCTCAGCCTCCCAAGTAGCTGGGATTACAGGCATATACCACCACACTCGGCTAAGTTTTGTATTTTAGTAGAGATGGGTTTGGTCATGTTGGCCAGGCTGGTCTCAAGCCCCTGACCTCAGGTGATCCTCCTGCCTCAGCCTCCCAAAGTGCTGGGATTACAGATGTTAGCCACTGTGCCTGGCCAAAACTTTAATTGGGAAATTTCAAACATATAGAAGTAGACAGAATACTATAATAATGAACCTGCACATATGTATTGCTCAGCTTCAATAATTATCAAGTTGGTGGTTAATTTTGTTTTATCTATACCCTTCCCCTATTTGGTCCCCCATGGTCTTTTGTTTTCCTCCAGAAAAAGTGAAAAAAAAATTTAGTAATGATAAAAGTTTATATAATTTATTTCCCAAGCTTTTACACATATATTGTCTTAAGACTTTTCATAACCATTAAGAGACAGTTTTATTTGTATCTTGTTTTAAAAGAGATAGGTATCTCACCGTGTTGCCCTGGCTGGACTTGAATTCTTGGGCTTAAGCAATTCTCTGTTCACAGCCTCCTGAGTAGCTGGGACAACAGACATGCACCACTGTGCCTGATTATTTGCATCTTTAAAAAAATTTTTAAATTGGATTAGCCAGGCATGGTGTGTGTCTGTAGTCCTAACTACCTAACTAGGCTGAGATGAGAGGGTTGCTTGAGCCTAGGAGTTTGAGGTTACAGTGAGCTATGATCATAGGACTGTACTCCAGCCTGGGTGATAGAGTGAGACCTAGTCTCTTAAAGAAAATTAATGATGGTGGCTCATGCCTGTAATCCCAGCACTTTGGGAGGCTGAGGCAGGCGGATCACGAGATCAAGAGATCGAGGCCATCCTGGCCAACATGGTGAAACCCCTTTTCTAAAAATTAGCCGAGTGTGGTGGCGCATGCCTGTAGTCCCAGCTACTTGGGAGGCTGAGGCAGGAGAATCTCTTGAACCTGGGAGGCAGAGATTGCGGTAAGCCAGGATTGCACCGTTGCACTCCAGCGTGGCCGCAGAGTGAGACTCCGTCTCAAAAAAACAAAGGAAATTAATGATGGTAAAACACACATAACTTAAAATTTACCATCTTAATCATTTGTAAATGTAGGCCTTATTTTAAAATCTGGTTTACTTTAGGGAAGTTATGTGAGAGGAAAACATTTCTAGACAGTATCTACCTTCATATATGGATGAGAATAATACGACAGCAGTATCACTGGATGGGGTGGTCAGAACTGGTTTTCATTCCAATCTGCCGCTAACTCTAGACTATATAGGCAAGTCATTTTTTTCTGGGTATCAGGTTTCTCTTCAGTAATATGAAAGGGATCCCATCAAAGTTTCTGGTTCCAAAGAGGCTTCTTGGAGGGTATACGTGATTCTGGTACATAGCTAGCAAAAGTTAGGCCACGTGCAGTGGTTCATGCCTGTAATCCCAGCACTTTGGGAGGCCAAGGCGGGCAGATCACTTGAGGTCAGGAGTTTGAGAGCAGCCTGGCCAACATGCTGAAACCCATCTGTACTAAAAATACAAAAATTAGCTGGGCGTAGTGGTGTGCGCCTTAAGTCCCACCTCCTCTGGAGGCTGAGGCAGGAGAATCGCCTAAACCTGGGAGGTGGAGGTTGCACCACTGCACTCCAGCATGGGTGCCAGAGCAAGACTCTGTTTAAAAAAAAAGAAAACAGAGACCACCCTAAAATCTACCACCCAGAATATTTTATTTTATTTATTTGAGACAGAGTCATGCTCTGTCACCCAGGCTGGAGTGCAGTGGTGTGATCTCAGCTCACTGCAACCTCCCCCTCCCGGGTTCAGGCAATTCTCCTGCCTCAGCCTCCCAAGTAGCTGGAACTACAGGTGTGTGCCATCATGCCCAGCAAATATTTTGTGTTTTTAATAGAGACGGGATTTCATCGTGTTAGCAGGGATGGTCTCAATCTCCTGACCTTGTGAGCCTCAGTGCCTGGCCAATGGTCTTTGTTTTCTGGATGACCTGTTGTCACTTGGGAGAATAATACCTATGAAATTGATGACCACCTAACTGTTACTAACTTGTAGAATTACATGTGATTTATTGCAAGGCCATCAGAAGCAACTAGGGTGGCCAAAGAGCTGAAGCACACCATTAATTCTTTCGCTTCTGTTTCTTTGTATGCTTGTCAAGTTTTTAGCGGGGAGATATTTTGTTACTGAACTATACTGCTTTAGATTGTTGATGGCTGCTAAGGTATTCTTTGTCAAAATGAGTTATTCTAATTTTCCTCTGCTTCCTAGGAAACACGAACCCTAGCGGAGATTGCCAAAGTGGAGCTGGACAATATGCCACTCCGTGGAAAGCAGCTGCGTGTGCGCTTTGCCTGCCATAGTGCATCCCTTACAGTTCGAAACCTTCCTCAGTATGTGTCCAACGAACTGCTGGAAGAAGCCTTTTCTGTGTTTGGCCAGGTGGAGAGGGCTGTAGTCATTGTGGATGATCGAGGAAGGCCCTCGGGAAAAGGCATTGTTGAGTTCTCAGGGAAGCCAGCTGCTCGGAAAGCTCTGGACAGATGCAGTGAAGGCTCCTTCCTGCTAACCACGTAAGTGAGGGTCATTTTCAGACATAGACCTTAGATTGTTGATTCCTTCCATGGTCTGGAGAGTTAGCCTCTAGTAACCATGTTTCTACGTTCATTTAAAGACTTTTGGTATTAGGCCGTGCGCGGTGGCTCACGCCTGTAATCCCAGCATTTTGGGAGGCCCAGGTGGGTGGATCACGAGGTCAGGAGTTTGAGACTAGCCTGGCCAAGATGGTGAAACCCCATCTCTACTAAAAATAAAAAATTAGTGTTACTGTGTGGAGTACTATAATTAAAAAACAAAAGAGAGAGAAAGAAAATTTAAAAATTAGGTGCAGTGGTGGGTGCCTGTTATCCCAGCTACTCAGGAGGCTGAGGCAGGAGAATCTCTTGAACCCGGGAGGCAGAGGTTACAGTGAGCTGAGACCGCACCACTGCACTCTAGCGTGGGCAGCAGAGCAAGACTCTGTCTCAAAAAAAAAACCTTTTGGTACTAATTGAGCTTTCTCATACGATTTTTACTATAATCTTAGATTAATAGAAGTAGGATGACAATTATGAAAAATACCTTTTTAGTCATTCATTAGGTTGTCATTTAATCAGTGTTAAATCTCTCTTTACTTTGAAGTTTTAGAGCTCTGAAAAGTTGATTTGTGCATATAGTATCTCTTAGTGTTTACCACAAGTCATTTCTCAGAGTTCTGTAGATAATGAGATGTTTAGGCTATACTTAAGTACTGTGCCTATCTACTTGGAACGTCTTTTTGAGGCTGTATTCAGAGATCTGAAGCCTGATTTTTGTCCTGTGAACCCCCATTTTCTATAATGCTATTAGGTTTAAAAAATTCCTTCAGAAGTGTTTGTCCAATCCTGAGCCCTAGCTACTTCATTGTGCCAGCAGCATATGTAGAGAAGAAGCCTGGTGAGGTATGATTTGGTTAATACTGAACTTTGTTCTTTCTCCCAGATTTCCTCGTCCTGTGACTGTGGAGCCCATGGACCAGTTAGATGATGAAGAGGGACTGCCAGAGAAGCTGGTTATAAAGAACCAGCAATTTCACAAGTATGTGGTCTCGATGGATTTCCCTATTAGGTGTTTGCTTCTTAAGGAAGCTTATAAAGGCATATGTAAAAGAGGCAGGTCTTTGCTGCACATGTTCACTGGCAGCCATTGTCTTGGTCCTCAGAAGGAATGCAATAGTTAGCTGGGGTAATCCTGGACAAAGTTAGTAACCTAGGAACCTTGCCTATAGGGAACGAGAGCAGCCACCCAGATTTGCACAGCCTGGCTCCTTTGAGTATGAGTATGCCATGCGCTGGAAGGCACTCATTGAGATGGAGAAACAGCAGCAGGACCAAGTGGACCGCAACATCAAGGAGGCTCGTGAGAAGCTAGAGATGGAGATGGAGGCTGCACGCCATGAGCACCAGGTCATGCTAATGAGACAGGGTGAGTCTAGGCCTATAAGTCTTAAAGCTGAAAGGACAGAATGACTTTTTAAAATGAGTTTATTTGTATCAATTAGCAGAAAGGCCTAGATCTCTGCTTTTATACTCAGAAGTATTCTGTGTTGATTTTGGTACATAAATAGGCTTGGAGACGTGGCAGAGATAATGGATTCTGTGGAGAAGGAAATGATAGGTTTGACTTCGTTTTGGAATCTGGACACCACAGGTGGCACCAAAGGAATTACATCCTCTTTGCCTTCTGGATCTTTATTGATAGAAAGTCATTAGATCTATATGAAGGCAATGAAAAATATTCTCAGTCTGTTGTTTCTTTAGATTTGATGAGGCGCCAAGAAGAACTTCGGAGGATGGAAGAGCTGCATAACCAAGAGGTGCAGAAACGAAAGCAGCTGGAGCTCAGGTAACTTTTCTCAAACTCTTTTTCCCTGACAACTCTAAAAGGTAATGTCTCATTCCTCTTTCCTACTGCTATGCTACCTCATGCATTTGTAAACATGTTGGCAAATATTTCCTGGCTGCTTCTCAGGTTCTCTATTTGGATTGGAGATGTTTATTTAGCTGCCCATGGTTCTGGGAGTTACCTGTTAAAAAGAAAGCAGCTAAGTGCTGGTCTCATGAGGTTCCTTTGGGGGTTGCCTCAGGGCTAGGCACACTTAACAGTGAGTTTCCTGGTGAACTGTGATAGTTTTCAGTAGGCCAGTCTCCTTGGCTGAGTCCCCTGTTAATCTGCTCAAGTTCTGAAATGCGTCTGTCTTAAATGCCTTGATGACTGTCTGTAGGCAGGAGGAAGAGCGCAGGCGCCGTGAAGAAGAGATGCGGCGACAGCAAGAAGAAATGATGCGGCGACAGCAGGAAGGATTCAAGGGAACCTTCCCTGATGCGGTATATCTCCCATGTACCCATGATGTACCAGGCCAGTCGTGATAAGCCTGACTCACCATGAATTGTCTGCTAGGATACTGGTTATAACCAATTTTCCTGTGTTATGAAATAGCACTTTAGTAAAAAGAATTCATGAGGAGCGGTAAGGTTTGAAGAGGAGTTTTTTTTGTTGTTGTTGTTGTTGTTACTGTTTTTTTGAGATAAAAGTTTCGCTCTTGTTGCCCAGGCTGGAGTGCGGTGGCGCGATCTTGGCTCACTGCAACCGCCGCCTCCTGGATTCAAGCGATTCTCCTGCCTCAGCGTCAGCTGAGTAGTTGGGACTACAGGCACGCCATACCCAGCTAATTTTGTATTTTAGAGGCAAGGTTTCATCGTGTTGGTCAGGCTGGTCTTGAACTCCTGACCTCAGATGATCCACCCGCCTCAGCCTCCAAAAGTGCTGGGATTGCAGGTGTAAGCCACTGCGCCTGGCCCAGATAGCTGTCTTTAGGACTGCTGGTATCCATTAAATGTAACCTCAAGATCTTTGTTTTTGAATCTTGAGCAAACTCGGTCTCTATTCTTAATCTAGGAGTTAAGTAAATGCCACTGTCTGACTGGCCAGTCTGACGGTGTAGTTGCTACCATGGGTAACAGGTTGTGTTTTGGAGGGAAGTCAATGCAGGGTAGGCATTATCACATAAAATAGTTGTGAATCCAAATACTTCATGGCTCATGCAGTCCTCAAGTTGTTTTGGTTGGGGTGTTAGAAATCGATCATGCCCGTTTCCCGGTCAGGGAACCAAAAAGAAAAAAATTGATAATGCCAAAACTGGATAGTTGGTTTTTTTTTTTTTTTTTTTTTTTTTTTTTTTTTTTTTTGAGACGGAGTTTTCATTCTTGTCGCTCAGGCTGGAGTACAGTGGTGCAATCTCAGCTCACTAAAACGTCTGCCTCCCAGGTTCAAGTGATTCTCCTGCCTCAGCCTCCCGAGTAGCTGAGATTACAGGCATGTGCCACCATGCCCAGCTAATTTTGTGTTTTTAGTAGAGACGGAGTTTCTCCATGTTGGCCAGGCTGGTCTTGAACTCTTGACCTCAGGTGATCCACCTGCCTCGGCCTCCCAAAGTGCTGGGACTACAGGCATGAGCCACCGTGCCTGGCCTGAAGAGGAGTTCTTGCCTCACAGGCAATTTAGGTTGAAAAGCTGAGTCCTGCTGTATTCTGTTTAGACTCAGTGACTACAGGAAGAGATATGCAACCTTGACTACTCCTCTGCTGTGATTACAGTCGTACAGGTTGCAACTTTTTATTTTTTTTATTTTATTTTTTTTCATGGGTGTCAATTGCTAAGTGGGTTTTAAAGGTTGGAACTTTTAGAAGAAATCTCTTCCCCCTTCCTTTCACCTCTCTGTTCCTAATAGGAGACTCTGACTAGTGTCCTAGTAGCTCCGTGACCTTGAATTTGTTGCATAGCTATCAAGGGTTGTGCTCCACAGCTTGATCTCAGTGCTCTTGGGATGGGTTATCCTTGTGTGGTCTTTGATGGATTGTGGTAGAATGCACTGCTGTCTTGGACTGTCTTGAGTATTTTTTGTTTTTCAGAGGGAGCAGGAGATTCGGATGGGTCAGATGGCTATGGGAGGTAAGGACTTAGGAGGTTAATGGCTCTAATTTCTTTCTTTTTTTGTTTGGTCCCTGGTGAACTGTGTAGCTTCTGCTGCCTACTTTAAGAGGGTGACATGCATGTCTTAGCCCAGAGGTCTTGTTGAATTGTTTCCTTTGGCATGGAAAGAGACTAACAGCCTCTCTCCCTTGTACTGATCACACTACTCTGTTTTAGGTGCTATGGGCATAAACAACAGAGGTGCCATGCCCCCTGCTCCTGTGCCAGCTGGTACCCCAGCTCCTCCAGGACCTGCCACTATGATGCCAGATGGAACTTTGGGATTGGTAATAAACTGCAGGGCCCTACAGTAACTCTAAATGGTGGTAGGAGAATAGGCATTGTTTTCACAGCCCCTAGGCCTCCCGCAGTTTTTTTTTTTTTTTTTTTTGGAGATAGAGTTTTGCTCTTGTTGCCCAGGCTGGAGTGCAATGGCGCAATCTTGGCTCACTGCAACTGCCGCCTCCCGGGTTCAAGCGATTCTCCTGTAGCTGGGACTACAGGCGCGTGCCACCATGTCCAGCTAATTTTGTATTTTAGAGGCAAGGTTTCATCGTGTTGGTCAGGCTGGTCTTGAACTCCTGACTTCAGATGATCCACCCACCTCAGCCTCCGAAAGTGTTGGGATTACAGGCGTAAGCCACTGTGCCTGGCCCAGATAGCAGTCTTTAGGACTGCTGGTATCCATTAAATGTAACCTCAAGATCTTTATTTTTGAATCTTGAGCAAACTCGGTCTCTATATTTAATCTAGGAGTGAAGTAAATGCCACTATCTGACTGGCCAGTCTGACGGTGTAGTTGCTACCATGGGTAACAGGTTGTGTTTTGGAGGGAAGTCAATGCAGGGTAGGCATTATCACATAAAATAGTTGTGAATCCAAATACTTCATGGCTCACGCAATCCTGAGGTTGTTTTGGTTGTAGTGTTAAAAATTGATCATGCCCGGCCGGGCGTGGTGGCTCACGCCTGTAATCCCAGCACTTTGGGAGGCCGAGGCGGGTGGATCACGAGGTCAAGAGATCGAGACCATCCTGGTCAACGTGGTGAAACCCCGTCTCTACTAAAAATACAAAAATTAGCTGGGCATGGTGGCACGTGCCTGTAGTCCCAGCTACTCGGGAGGCTGAGGCAGGAGAATTGC
>PVKV010032625.1:9707-19716 GCA_004027835.1 Alouatta palliata
TTTTTTTTTTTTTTGAGACGGAGTTTCGCTCTTGTTGCCCAGGCTGGAGTGCAATGGCGCGATCTCGGCTCACCGCAACCTCCGCCTCCTGGGTTCAAGCAATTCTCCTGCCTCAGCCTCCCGAGTAGCTGGGACTACAGGCGCACGCCACCACGCCCAGCTAATTTTTGTATTTTTAGTAGAGACGGGGTTTCACCATATTGACCAGGATGGTCTCGATCTCTTGACCTTGTGATCCACCCGCCTCGGCCTCCCAAAGTGCTGGGATTACAGGCGTGAGCCACCGCGCCCGGCACAAGAGTGCAAATCTTAACAGCAAAAAATGTGAATTGTCCATCAATAGAGGACTAATTAAATAAATGATAGATTATTATTGACATTAAAAATAATATTGCATACTCATATGTACTGATATAAAATGATTTCTAAGTCATAATTTCAAGGGAAAAACAAATTCATAGAACAAAATTTACACTAATGAAACTCTATAGCTAGTCATCTCTCTCTCTATATAAATATATATACATATACATATATGTGTGTTACAAAGCATACACATGAATGCATAGAATATTTTGAAAGGATATTTCTCAAATAGTTACTAGCTTCTGAGGATAGAAGCAAGGTTTTGATGTGCATGTGTGTGTGTTAAACAAGACTTGAACATTTTACTACACTTCTGAATTTTAAAAATCATCTACAATGCAATTATATTGTTTAACTTATATAAATTCTTTTAAAAGTATTTTTATGCAAAAAGGAAATGTATGTGAAAAATAGAAATGCCTCACAAGCTCATAGAAAATTAGAAAATGAAAAAAGAGTAAAAAAGAAAAGGGGTATGGAAATGAGAAGCCAGGTATAAAAAGAGGCAGTATTCATTCATTTAAAAAATTACTTACTGAGTGGTTTTATTTATTAAGGCAGTTGAAATATGCTAAGATTAATCAACTTACCTTGTCTTTCTAACCTGAGTGACTTCTTTCTTTTAGATTACATGATTTGCTTATCTACCTCTGTGGTGTCTTACATTATCCTTTGCCCCATACCCTTTTCCTTTTAATGGTCATGTTTTGCTGTCAGAAAACTTCAATATAATTTGTAGCTAAACCTAAATTTCTCCATCTGGACTAGGCTAAATTAAAACTTAGAGTCAACTGTACTCAGTCCTAGACTATGGCTGCTGCAGAGATTTGTGCTAATATGTTAGATTGTTTCTACTTTTTCCCTTTGCTCTGCTGAATGCAGGGGACAGCCACCTATCTAAGAAAGGGTGTCATTTATGTGCTTTTCCCTGTGTCTCTATTCCTTCTTCTGAATTCTGAGCTTGTCCCTAGGCACATAGCAATTTCTCCCAGTGGAGGGAGTTGTAAACGTCCCTTCATCTTTTTCTTCCTTTTTTTTTTTTGAGCTGAAGTCTCACCCTGTTGCCCAGATTGGAGTGCAGTGGTGTGATCCTACCTCACTGCCACCTTGAACTCCTGGGCTCAAGTGATCATCCGCCTTCAGCTTCCTCAGTAGCTGTAACTACAGGCATATGCCACAACATCCAGTGGTCCCTGGGTCTTTTGGACTGGAAAATAGCGGTTTCCAGGTTGAGTCTGGTCTCTATGGATTATTTGTTTTCCACTCTTAAATCCTCACCCAAGCTTTGGCTGCTCAGGACTTTACCAGTTAATAATTCAATGACTGCTTCCCCATGGCAACACAAAAGTAGCCAAGTCGACTCATCAAATTTTCTGCCATTGTCACACATCTGGCCAAGGAGAGTTGTGACATCTACAGCGTTTTTGGCATACGCCTCCTGCTTGTCACCCTCTTTTTAGCATACTCTCCTTAGCCCCCAGGGAGACTGTGGTCTTTCAGGAGGTTGGCAATAGCTATCGCTTGTTTGGTTTCCTATTATACTTTCTCACACTTCTTCGTCAGATAACATCGCTCCTGCTTTTTGTGTAACTGTTCCCTTTCTCTTGTTATTCTGGTAGGACTTCCCTCCCTTCATATGCAGCAATGGTCATGTGACCCAAGCAGGGCAATCAGTCTCATTTGAAATTTGTGTATGGCCACATGAAAAAGAAGTGCTCTTTGTGTATGGGCCCATGGCTAGGACTCCCCTAAGCCATTTTCTCCACCATGGAAAACAGCCCCTGTGTGGAATGAATCTAAGAAGAAACCAACAGAAATGGGTGATGAGGGGAGAGAGAACAAACCCTAGTGTCAAGAAGTCCCTTTCTGTAGGCCCTTATGTATGGTTCTTGCAGCTTTCCTTTCAGTCATGTGAGCTTCTCCAATATCCTTCCTAGATAGCAGAGCCAGTACATTTCCTTTCCACCCTTAAACTGGTTTGAATTAGGCGCCTGTCTCTTGTGACCTAAGAGCCCTGGTTAATATAGCCATCTCCTACTGAGCTGCCCCATCATTGCCTGTCCTCTCTGCAAAGTTCAATTTTCAGATGATTCTATGTCACTCTCTTCCAGTCCTTCCATGATTGGCCCTATCTCTTCTGCTGCCCTTTCTCAGGCTCTACTCCCCTCTTTTCAAAGTTGGTTGTTGGTTGGCAGGGTCTAAGAAAATGGCAGCTGGTATAGGTTTCCTTCTAGGGAGGAATACGTAATTGTTGAGAAGATGAGCTTTCAGGATCTGGATAAAGGAGAACTTTTGCAGGTAACAGGGAGAAAGTACGTCTATTGCTCTTAGGCAGAAGAGGTATGGAGAATGGTTGGTGGCGGTGATAAGGAGTGGCCTGAGAAATAAAGAAAATTGTTCAGTTCATGATGGGGCCTCTGCTGCAGTTACTGAATTCACGAAATGTTTGTGTATGAATGACATTTGTGTGGAAACTGCTAATAGACATTTTGTAATCCGGAAGCACATGTGGGTGGATAGCAGTAGAGAGAATGAACTCAGGGAATCTGCGGAAATATTTGGTAATATATATGCGAGCATATTTAAGATTCAAAACTATTTAACCACATAACTATTTGGCAGCAAAGTGTGAGAAACCCCTGACAACTTACTTTAAAAAAACAAAACAAAACAACAACAACAAAAAAAACCTTGTTAAGTTTTACTTCAACAAACTTATAAAAGGCTGTGTCTTGGTGTTAGTTTGAATTTGTTCTGGGGATGTTCTCTAAAACAGAAACTATATCTGTTGATATGTGAAAGCAGGCTGTTAGGACTAATTTTGTTAGTAAAGAAAACCATAGTCTTTATATGATGAGTATAGCCTTAATGGCATCTGGAAACCTAAGGCAAGAGAAGCCATTTGATTCTCTCCGCAGTGGCGCATTGCCAGGAAATTCACTAAGTGGAAAGATAAGCTAATATGCTTCGTGCTGCTGAATTTGTGGGCACCAGTATCTGCTGACTCTTAAGCTTCTGTCACGTGAAGGAAAACCAAGAAAGGGCTACGGTAGAGGTTCATGAAAAGGGGCACTTTATCCCAGTCTAGCTACTGCTGACTAAGAGGGAAAAGACTGAGGTCCAGATAATCTCCACTGCTCTATAAAATCTAGGTCTTTACTCCACAAAACAAATAAACAAAAACTCCACAATGCTGAGTGATGAAAAGACAAGACCCTAGAAATCAAGTCAAGTGAGTGAGAACAAAGGGTTAAGTTCTTCTCTTTGGAGAAAAGAGTATCAGGGCAAAATAATTTGGGATCATAGAAATGTAGTGAGAATGAATGAAGAAAAGGCCAAATTTTGGTTTCTATCCTTAAACCTTGGTTGAAAGACTTAGTATAGTTTAGTAATACTTGATAGTTATTTTTATATTCAGATCTGTCTTTATTTTATTTACTCCAAAACTTCCAATTCAAGCAAACCACATCCATGGCAAAAGATTCCTGTTTCTCCAGGAGCCTGACCAAACCATGACTGTTTTCCTGGCATGACGGAACCTTCAGTTTAAGCAACATAGCTTGAGGAAGTAATTTTTCTGACGTTAAATTAGCAACCTAAAAATACAGCAGTGATGGTATGCTGTACACCCATTAGCAGACAACTTTCCTATTTTCCTGTTTTTCTAACAACTCATTTTTTTTTTAAAAGACAGGGTCTCACTGTTATACCGTTACCCAGGCTGGAGTACAGTGGTGCAATCATGGCTTGAATTCTTGCGCTTCAGTGATCCTTCTACCTCAGGCTCCAGTGTAGCTGGCACTACAGGCTCACACCACCATGCCCAGCTAATTAAAAAAAAATTTTTTTTTAAGAGATGGGGTCTTGCTGTGTTGCCCCAGCTGGTCTTGAACTCTTGGCATGAAGCAATCCTCCTGCTTCCACCTCCCAAAGTGATGGTGATACAGACAGGAGACAGGAGACCAGGAAATACTGGATAGAAGAGGGTAGTTCCCTGGCAAAGGCCCCACCTTCAAGCCTGGATACCTATAGTTCTAAATGAGAACAGCTATTTCTGTTTTCATACCAAAAAAGTTGCCTTTTAACCTGCCATGCCCCCTAACCTGCATCCATATAAACCTCAGGATCCAGAAGCAGACCAGCAAGGCAGCAGATCAGCAGATGGATGGAGGAATGACACGGCAGAGAAAAGAAGACAAGGAGGAACATCTGAATGCCAAGAGGAATTAGGCTGGGAGTGGTCAGAAAGGGGAGGATCCCCTTCCCACTCCATCCCCTGCTTCTGGCTCCCCATTTATTCTGCTGAAAGTCACCTCCACCTCCACTACTCAATAAAACCTTGCATTCATCCTTAGAGTTTGTACGTGACCCAGTTTTTCTGGGAGGCTGGACAAGAGCTCAGGATACAGAAAGTTGTCACACTGGCCCTCTGCCCTTGCGAAAAGGCAGAGGGTTCACTGAGCTGATTAACACCCAAGCCATCTGTGGAGGGCAAAATGGAAAGAGCTTTGTAACCCTGGGTTTCAGGCAACCACCTCTAGACACTACTGCAGGGCTGGAGCTCAAAGCACTCTTCCAATCTACATGCTTCTCCTTTTGCAAGAGGTTTGAGCAGCAGGGCAACTGAAGAGGCAAGTTACATTCCTGTCGCACATCCTGTGAGGGAATCAGGGACCTATCTGGTTTCAATGAAATTACAGACATGAGCCACTGTGTCTGACCCATTTTTCTTAAATTTAGGTGGATAACAATGCAGGAAGCTGGAATCTAGAGGAACCACAGTAACTTTGATTTCTAGCTGTGAGGAAGAACATGTCTGCTTCCCAAGTGACCACCCTCCCAGCACCATGATTCATATGAGATCAGGGGCTCCAGAGATTATGGAGACAGCATTTGATGAGTGTCAGTGTCCAAGCTGACAGCTGGACACTTCCTGCGAGTGTGTTTTAGCCTCTGCCAACCACTGCGTGGCCAACAGAAATGGATAGGGTCTGCTCCAGAGATCAATTACTTTTCAATTTAGCAAGGGGAAGCAGGAAGTGAATGTGGGAGTTTTAGATAGTAAAATATCATAAATAAAGGCACAGAGGGGAGTAGAAAGGGCATGGATGGACGTTGGAATTAGATGGCCCTGAGCTTAAATCTTGCCTTCACTTACTAGCAGAGTTATATATAATTTGTTAAAAGGAGACACAAAATTCTCTGAATGAAAGTCCTAAAAAAGTATTCTTCTGTTAATTTTTAGAATCTTGCAGCTCTTCCCCTGCGCCCCTATTCACTGCAATCGTTTTCCTCTGTGAAGCATTTTTGCATTTACTGTCTACACAAACCATTTGGCTCTCAGTAGATGCTGTTACACGCTCTTGATATATTTATCATATTTAGTATTTTTTCTTTTTCCATGATTAGAAAATAAGCTAAGTAAGAGCAGTAAGAGGAGACTATGTCTTATACCTCTTTGTATCCTCTTCAGCAAGGAAACGTCCTTCACTGCTGGGACTCTACTGACCATTCCTGGATATTTAACATCTCTGGACCTCAACACTAAACACCAGTAATACCTGCCATCATGGTAACCAGTTCTCACCCCTCAGATACCCTTGCAAATTTCCAAAGGTCCTCAGAAGAGTGGTACAACCTTTGGTTGAAAACCACTACAGTGTCCAATATGTAGTAAATATATATTTGCTCAGCATACATGGTTGTTTTGTTAGTTGCAGCTGGAAAATTTCTACCTAAAATTGATTACTTATTTTTTTTAACAAAAATGCTCAAGACATTGGTTCATTTGGTACCTTTTCAATTCTGGTTCACCTATTAACTTTTGTGGGTGAAAAAATCTTTATGTCTATGGTACAGGCTGCTTTCCCTGAGATCTAGGAAGATATTAGTGTGCAGAAAGTTTATTAGGGAGTGCTTTTGGGGATCAACAACTGTGGAAGGGAAAAAGGAAGTAAGATTAAGCAGAAGAAGTTGGACTGTAATGCAGTTTCAACAAAAGCCTGAACTAAGCCCAGAAGTAGCTCTGAAACTGAGATGGTGGCCCTTCAGAGTTGTACCAAGCTAGAACAAGGGACCAGATGTTATTATTCCCCATCAGTCAGTGATTGGGTATAGACTATTTTAGAAATAGGGCATGAACTGGCATAAAGCAACTCTCTTCAGCAGAAGGCAGGTATGTAAAAGAGCTGCAAGCTGAGTGGTCTCTGTGGGCAATGCTCCCAGCAGCTGGTAGAGTAAGTAAGTTCATCAGTCTTAAAGGGGTATGTTGGAGGGTGCATCACGACAGCATGCACGGTATGTATCAGATTATCTGTACACAAAGGAGACCTCAAATCACCATTGTTTTAAAAAGTTAAAAATTAATTACTCTTTCACATAAAATAAGCCAAAAGAGAGTTAGCTCCAAATAATATTAGAAAAAAACAAAAACAGGAGAATAGATGCTATGGTCTGAATGTTTGTTCCTGCTTCATATTCATGTATTGGAATTCTAACCCCCAAGGTGGTGGCATAGGAGGTGGGGACTTTTGAAAGTGGTTAGGTCGTAAGGATGGAGCACTCATGAATGGGATTAGTGCCCTTATCAAAGAGACCCTGGAAAGCTAGCTATGTAATAGTCCCTTCTGCCATGTGAGGTTTCAGTGAAACATTTCTGTCTATGAAGGAAGCAGGCCCTCATCAGAACCCAACTGTGCTGGCAAACTGATCTTATTTGGTTTGTGGTTCTACAGGCTGTTGGTTCATGGCACAAGCAACTACTTGGCTTCTGGTGAAGCCCAGGAAGCTTTTACTCTTGACAGAAGGTGAAGAGGGAACAGGTATGTCACATGGTGAGAACAAGAGCAAGAGAGAGAAGAGGAGGTACCAGCTCCTTTAAACAATCAGATCTTGTGTGAACTCATTACTGCACTCAGAGCACCAAGGCATTCAACTAGGATCTGCTTCCATGACCAAAACACCTCCCATTAGGCCCCACCTGTAACAACGGAAATCACATTTCTACATGAAACTTGGAGGGGACAAACATCTAAACTATACCATTTGCCCCTGGACCCCCAATATCTTACGTCCTTTTCACATTGCAAAACACAATTCTCCCTTTCCGATAGTTCAAAAATTCTTAATTCATTCCAGCATCAACTCGAAGTCCAAAGTCGAAAGTTTCATCTGAGACTCAAGGCAAGTTTCTTTGACCTATGAGCCTATAAAATCAACAATAAGTTACTTACATTCAAGATTCAATAGTGGCACAGGCAATGGATAAACATTTAAAATCCAAAAGGAAGAAACTGGCCAAAAGAAAGGGGCAACAGATGTCTGAAGCCCAGCAGGGCAGACACTAAATCTTAAAGCTCTAAAATAATCCTTGATTCCATATCCCACATCCTGGGAACACTGGTGCAAGGAGTGGGCTCTCAAGGCCTTGTGGTTTTGTAGGATGCAGCCCTCATGACTGTTCTCACTGTTGAAGTTCAGTGCTTTCAGCTTTTCCAGGCTCAGGGCAAATGCTGCCAGTGACTCTACCATTCTGGGGTCTGGAGGGTTGTGGCTCCATTCCCACAGCTCCATTAGGCAGTGCCCCAGTGGACACTCTGTGTGTGGGCTCCAACCCTACAGTTTCCCTCAGCACTTTCCTAGTAGAGTATCTCTGTGGGGACTCTTCCCTGTGGTAGGCACAGTGCTCTTGAATTCCTCTCCTAAAAATCTTTCCAACACATGGCCAGATTGCAATTTTTCCAAACTTTTACAATGTGCTTCTTTTTAAATAGTAAGTTCCAACTTTAAGGCATTCTTTTGCTCCCACATCTGATCATAGATGCAGCCATGCCAATTTTTGAACATTTTGCTATTTAGAAATTTCTTTCACCAGATACTTTAGGTCATCACTCTTAAGCTCAGCCTTCCACAGATCCCTAGGGGTTTACAATGCAGCCAAATTCTTTGCTAAGACATAACAAGGGTGACTTTTGCTTTAGTTCCCAATTTCCATCTGAGATGTCCTCAGCCTGGGCTTCATTGTCCATGTTTCTATCAGCATTTTGCTCACAACCACTTAACAAGTCTCTAAGAAGTTCCAAACTTTCCTCTGTTTTCTTCTGAACTCTCCAAACTCTTTTAACTTATGCCCATTACCCAGTTCCAAAGCTGCTCCCACATTTCCACATATCTTTATAGCAATACTCTACTCCTTAGTACCAATTTTATGTGTTAATCTATATGTGTTGCTATAAAGAAAATACCTGAGGCTGGGTAATTTATAAAGAAAAGAGGTTTATTTGGCTTATGGTTCTGAAGGTTATATAAGCATGGCAGCAGCATTTGCTCAGCTTTTGGTGAGACCCATGTGGCTTTTACTCATGGTGGAAAGCAAATAGGGAGCAGGTGTGTCACATGGCAAGAGTAAGACCAAGAGCCATTTGTATGTCTTCTTTTAGTCAGGTTATTTCTTTTCTTATTATTGATTTGGGTTCATTATATATTTTGGATATTAATCCTTTATCAGATCTAGGGTTGCAAATATTTCCTCTTATTCCATAGACTTTCTCTTCACTCTGTTGAGTATTTCCTTGGCTGTGCAAGAAAACAATTCTTGTTTTTAGTTAGATGTAATCTTATGTGTCTATTTTTGCTTTGCAATTAATTTTTGAATTGTATTCATTTTTCTTGATAGCTTACAATTTTAACAAATTCTGTAACCACATCTATTTTGCTCATGCCTGCACCTCCAGCATCTAGTTCAGGGCCTGGAATGTTGCAGGAATTCAGTTAATGTTATTGGAAATAATTAATACAGAGTAACTTATATCTGCATTAGTCATTTATAAAAAAAATCTAACAACACTAATAGCTAACATTTGTCAACTGTTAATATGGGCTTGGTGTCACAACTGTCATCTCTTAATCCACACAACAATTTTATGAGGTAGGTACTGTTGTTATCCTGTTTTATACTGAGGAAACTAAAGCTCAGAAAGATTAGCAACTTTCCCTTTATGATTCAGCTCATAACTTTTACTGCTTTTTCTAGCTTGATGGCACAGTCTAGAACCTTCACTATAATGTTGAGTAAAGGTGGTGAGAGCGGACATCCTTATCTTATTCTTGATCTTTCATGGGAAGCATTCAAACTTTCAGTGTTATGTAAAGTATTGGCAGTAGGTTCTGTTTCTAGTTTGCTAACAGTTTTTGTCATGGTGTTGAATTTATTAAATGTTTTTCTGCATCTCTTGGTATGATTATGCAGTTTTTCTTTTTTCAAAGTAGCACTAAAATTGGGAAATTAATTTTTAATATCACTTTTCAATAATACCAAAATCTATGAAATACTTATGAATGAATTTTGTTTAAATTTATGTTGAAGACCTATACCCTAAAAACTGCAGAACTTTTCAGAGAGATCAGAGAGATATACCATGCTTATATACAAGAAGTTTAACTATTGGGAAGAGATCCAAGATGGCCGATTAGGAGCAGCTGAGGATTGCAGCTCCCAGTGAAAGCGTGGAGGGTGAGTGGACGCCACATTCCCAGACGGATTTTTATTGCCCACCGACCAGGAGATTCCCAGGGGGAGGAGCCCCACGGGTCGCCAGCGCACCTGGTTTGGCCGGCGCGGCTGTTTTCGCCGGCTCGGCTGTTT
>PVKV010032626.1:0-19581 GCA_004027835.1 Alouatta palliata
TCTCTACTAAAAATACAAAAATTAGCTGGGCATGGTGGCACGTGCCTGTAGTCCCAGCTACTCGGGAGGCTGAGGCAGGAGAATTGCTTGAACCCAGGAGGCGGAGGTTGCGGTGAGCCGAGATCGCGCCATTGCACTCCAGCCTGGGTAACAAGAGCGAAACTCCGTCTCAAAAAAAAAAAAAAAAAAAAAAAATAGACATGAATCTTACTCCTCTCTTATACCAGCCCCTATCACAGTCGGCCAGAGTGGTGAGTCAGACACTTTTCATTACATTGATCTGAAATGAATAACAAGATATTGATCCACAATCTATGAATTTTACACTCCTGATATGATTCACACTTACTCTGGAGTGTATAAGACAAGAGGTAAGGCAAGATTGCCTGTACTTTGACTTTGGAATTTATTTGTGGGGTGGGATGAGATATTAGGGTCTTGACAACAGATTTCTTTACAAATTGTACTTTGTTTCAGGGAAACAATAGTTTGAATTTTTTAAATAGATGACAGGGGCTAGGTGTGGTGACTCACACCTATAATCCCAGCACTTTGGGAGGCTGAGGCAGGAGGATCACTCAAGCCCTGGAATTTAAAACCAGCCTGGACAACATAGTGGGACCCTGTCACTATAAAAATTTTTTAATTAGCTGGGTGTGGTGGTGCATACCTGCAGTCCTGGCTACTCAGGAGGCTGAGTGGGGAGGATCACTTAAGCCCAAGAGGTCAAGTCTGCAGTGAGCCATGATCATGGCACTGTACTCTAGCCTGGGTGACAGAACAAGACCCTGTCTGAAAAAATAGACCACAAGGCATATTTCAGATTACCTATCTGCATATAGGTAATTGAATATTTGCCTCCTTTTGGAGAAGAAAAAAATTAATAAAACCAGCTTTTTATTGAGTCTTATTCCTCTCTTGTCATTTTGAGTGGTTATACTTGTTTTTTCTCTTTTTTCTTTGCAGTGCTATATCGGAAAGGCCCTCCATTTTACCATGCAAGGTTTGGAGTGAT
This sequence comes from Alouatta palliata, assembly GCA_004027835.1. Lineage (NCBI taxonomy): Eukaryota > Metazoa > Chordata > Mammalia > Primates > Atelidae > Alouatta > Alouatta palliata. The sequence continues at coordinate 1,016 of PVKV010032626.1, forward strand.
TTTTAAATAAATTAATGGGTTAAAGGGACATAAGGAATTTCTGGACTCTAATTTAATTTTTTGGTGCCATGGGAACAAAAGTCATGTTCTTCCTGGCCTGATAGGAATAGATGCTTTCTGTTCATGCCTTATACACTAATGTCTGTATTATATATAGGATGATACGTAGTTTATGATCATATGTGTTCTAGTGTTAAACATTGAGTTAATCTGTGCCATAATTGTTCCATCTTAACATCAGTTAGTATTAGTGTCTAAACAGTTGTGTGAATTAACAGCTTTCCTATTGGGAAAAATACTTGTTTTTTTTCCTGTAAGTAAGTGTTGGAATCAGCCTGAAAGTTTGTAACTTAAAGTATGAATTTTTCATTAGTATTTTCTCAGTGCAGTCTCGGGGAATTTAGAATCAGACGAGTAAATTGTATTTTCTGTATTTTTGTTCTTGGTAGGACAAATTCTTTTTAAACAAGTTTGTTTATTTCATGCTTTTAAAATGCTTTTTCTGTGTTTTCCAGTTATTCTGTCATTATTGAGCTAGTTGATGACCATTTTGAAGGCTCTCTCCGCAGGCCGTTCAGTTGGAAGTCCCTGGCTGCCTTGAGCAGAGTTTCCGTTAATGTCTCCAAGGTAACATAACATCAGCTTTGCCATTGGAGTGTCACTTAAATGGGTCAATTTTTTTTTGTTTGTTTGTTAGTTTTTTTGTTTTTCTTAAATGTAAAATCAAAAAAGTTATTTGTAGGAATTTCATAACATTCCTGCCAGTGACATACTGGAAGATTTGGGGTCATTTGTACCCTTCCCTTATGGCGCTAGAAGTTGTCCTCCTCTCATGTTACATTTTATTGTCCCCTCCCTCCCAACTGCTGCTGAGCTCCAGTGACTGAGCTTTGAAGTTTCCCATGGCGATCTGATCCGGATAGGCATTGCCTCTCTTCCCAGGGGTATTGTTGCTATGTGGCCTGGTTTATACCGCAGCTTAACATTTACTTACACACGTATTCACAAAGGAGTCAAAACAGTGAAAGTTTGCAGATCTCTTAGAGAGGAAGGGACTTGGTATTGATTACTAAGCACTTTCCCACCCTGTTGTTACTCTCATCCTGAGTATGAGAAACCAAGGTTAGAGCCGTTGAATGACTAATCCAAGATCACACAGCGCATGTGCAGACTCAGGATCCAAACTCACAGTTCTCTCGCTCCCCAGCTTGTGTTTCACTATATCCTTCCTGTTGCTATCAGAGATAGGAGGGACTCAGCTTACACAAGGACTATCAAGAAGGAAAGCTGTGTGTGTTCTCATTCCTCAGTGATTTGCTGGCTGAGAACAAATTGTAGATACCCTCCAACTTCGTCCTCATGCTGCTGGAGGTGAGGTGGGACTGAGGCCAGAGGGTCCTGCCGGGCTGGAGATGACTGCCCTTGAGAGCAGGTTAGGTTGCCTAGGCTTTAGCTTGGTCCTGTAGAAAATTAGGGAGCCTGTACTGTTTCCAGTATTTTTATGCCCACTTTAGGGGACTCATAGCATACGCTTAATATGTCCTCACTTAACATTGCTGATATGTTCTTGGAAACTACAATCTTTAAGCGAATGCCATGTAACAAAACCATTTTTTCTTATCATCATTATAAGAAAGCAACATTGAAGTTTATTTGAAGACCTGCTGTACATCTGTATTAGTCCATACTTATGCTGCTATAAAGAAATACTTGAGACTGAGTAATTTATTTAAAAAAAAGAGGTTTAATTGACTCAGTTATGCATGACTGGGGAGGCCTCAGGAAACTTAAAATCATGGTGGAAGGCACCTCTTCAAAGGGTGGCAGGAGCGAGAATGGGAGATGAGTGAAGGAGGAAGCCTCTTATAAAATCATCAGATCTCGTGAAAACTCACTATCACCAGAACAGCATGGGGACTGCCCTCATAATCTAATCACTTCCCACAAGGTCCCTCCCATGACACATGGGCATTGTGGGAACTACAATTGAAGATGAGATTTGGGTGCGAGCACAGCCAACCCATATCAACATCTTTCTGCTTAAAGTCAGTTTCCAAGAACCTATCAAGGACATTAAGTGAGAACTTACTATGTTTAGTATTCTTAATGCTGTGTTTATAATCGATGAATCTGCTTCTACCTCTTGCCATGTTTAGTGATTACTAAATGGCAGGTACCTAGTCAAAATGTAAATCCCAATTATGATGTCCCCAGGAGGACATTGATGTGCTCTGTGAGTTTTCACTTTTGGTGATTCCAGGAGTACACAGTGAGAAGGACTGGAGACTACCTGCATTTCCTGCTGATGCACCCACATTTGTACTGTTATTTTGTAGGATACAGAAGTGGTTTTTCATTTCTCAATAGGAACTTATGCTGTGCTATTTGATTAAACCCTCTACTATGACTGACAAGGAAATGGAGTCACCAGAATGTATGAAAAGAATTAAAGTTCAGGTGGGTAAACTGAGAGAAATCAATGTCATCCCAAAGATTCTATGCATCATAGTGTATCTGGAACATGTGGTCCCAAGCAAATAAATGAATACAGTCTTGTCTTGGTAATAGAGAGCCTTCTTAGGTTCTTTAAGTCTTTCACCTTTTCCCCACTGAACCCATTGGACACGAAATCTATGCTGACTTCCACTATTCCTTAATTCCCCACTTCTTTACTTGTGATGTCCTCATCACTCAGCTGAAACTGCTCTCTCACAGATGGCCTGTGACCTCCTGGTCAGGCCAGGACCTCTCACAGGTCTCATTCCCAGAGATCGGAGGTATGCCTGTTGACCCGCTTCAAATTCTGGGCTTCTGTATTGAACTAAGGTACCTCCTGTTGTCTTGGCTGGTTTCTCTCTGGTCTTGCCGAGTTGTGTAGTGTGTCCATGTTTCTGCATTCCCTTCCTCTGTGTGTAGAGTCTTAACATTGCTCTTAGCTCCTCCCCACATCCAGTTTGTCATTGCTGTCATCGTCTCTTGTACACGTCACCCTTTCTTCTTTTCACACCACCCTGCCCCCTGCAGACCTACCGGTCGGTCTCCAAAACACCAGCACCTCCTCCCTTCTGTTGGTCCCACTTATCTCCACTAGGCTAGTTTTTCATAAAATGCTGATCAACCTCATTTCTCCTTTCTCAGTAGCTGGCCCAGTTACAGCAATGCCATCACAGACCTAGCTCTAATGTAAAATCCTATCTTTTATCCAACCCACCTGTTCCTGAAATGTGCTGGTAGAACACCACAGCAAAGGCAAGCTTAGCTTTTAAAATCTGCCTGGTGAAAGTAGATGCTATTTACTTGTAAGGTTTATATTGTTACATTCATTTTTTCCAGATGTTTCTATTACAAACATGGGAACAGTATCATCATTGTCTAGACAGCTCTTTGTGAAATGTAGCTGTGGTATCAACTACCCGGAATGGTCTTATATTTCTGTTTTAAGAAATTGTCTTTTATTTTGATTGGTTGCAGGAGGTGATTCTGAGTCGATGGGTTTCTTCACGAGAGAGGAGTGACCAAGACGAACTTTAACAATTCAACCTTTGAAATTAGAAATTTAAATTTCTAATTTCACCAACAACTATTTATTGAGGGCTAGGTAAAAAGTTTGCTGTAATCGTTCATTAATTTATAAGTTTTAAAGGGCATGGTGCTCCCAGCACCAGAAAACTATCAGTGTTTTTAAAGATAAATTACACAGGGGAGGAGAAGGATCCCTGTGCTGGGACTGCAGATTCTCTCCTTGCGTTGGCCTCTAACTCTCCAACCCTGAGCCTCGTGCCTCTGGCCTCAGTCTGTGCCCTTATCTCGTCACTGAGGAGGCTGGACTAGATGAGTCCTGAGAGAACTCTTCCAACAAAGGGACATTTGTTCTCTGATTTTACCTGAAAATGTTGTAGTTTACATTTATATAGTATGGTTTATGAAGCACTTTCATACACAGGCATCTCTTGTTACCTACATCTAAGCTGTTCCTGAAAGAGTATTAGCAGATTCAGCAATTACATGGATCTATGTTCCATTATTTTAAATGGAAAGAATAGTTATGTGTCTCAGCTTATCCAAGAACTTTAACCAATAGCTCAAAACATTGAAAAGTCCCTTCAATATCTATCAAGGATTTCTGTATCACAAAGCCTTTAAGACATCAGTTACCTGATTATGTAATTCTCACATGAACTCAGTGGTAGGCATGTTTATGTACAGAATACAACAATATTGTACAATATTAGATAATATCTTCACTTAACTTGTTATAAAAATGAGTGGTTAAATAATGTTTGGAGACATAAGGAAAGCAATTTACACTTAGCAAAATGTAATAAAGCCTCTTTTTAGTTGGTGAGAAAGTCATGAAGACTTAAGTTGCCTAAGGGCATTTGGTGGCAAGAGGAGGGAAATGGGTGGCTGGGCACAGTGGCTCATACCTATAATCCCAGCTCTTGGGAGGCTATAGGAGGCCAAGGTGCACAGATCGCTTGAGCTTAGGAGTTCAAGACCAGCCTGGGCAACATGGTGAGACCTCCTCTCTACCAACAAAAATTAGCCAAGCGTCGTAGCACATGCCTGTAATCCCAGCTACTCAGGAGGCTAAGGCGGGAGGATCAGTTGAGCCCAGGAGGCAGAGGTCATGCTACTGCAATCCAGCCTGAATAATAGAGCAAGGCCCTGTCTCAAAAAAAAAAAAAAAACGTGGAGGGGAATGGAAAATGGAAAGGAGGGGGATAGTTACTCTTTGGTGGTAGAGGGACGAGAGCTGGAGTGAGCCAGTGAAGGCCTGAGAGAGCCAAATGTGTGAGATTCATTCAGTGTCTAAATTCCAAAAACTGGTAGATAGTCTTCTTGGCATTCAAGACTCCAGAAGTGGATGGGACCATCTTTGGAAGCTATGAGATGGAAAAAAGCAAAATGGGCATCTGTTTGCATTCCCTTGACCTGTGGTCTTAGAAATCCTGGCAACATAAGATTCTGCTTGAAGTTATTTTTAATTTGGTGCTTCTGTTCATGCCACGATCCTGCTCTCTTTACAACAAACTCATTATTTCTGCATGATCTAGATTTTAAAGGCATCGAAAGGTGTGGTGACATGGGCTTGTAATACCTGCTACTCAGGAGGCTGAGCTGAGAGGATCACATGAGACCAGAAATTAGAGGTTCCAGTGAGCCATGATCATGCCACTGTGCTCCATTCTGAGCGACAGAGTGAGGCTCAGTCTCGAAAAAAGAAATTTATTTTAAAAGGTGTTCTTAGTTCTAGGAGCAAGTTGGGGGGAAAGTTAAAAAAAATTTCGTTCAAATTATGGAGCTCCTTCCTCCCCTGCCTTAAACCAGAAGTAACCATCAGTTGGAAGTGTTTCTTAGTAGAAAGAGTGTCTAAGCAGCTCCTCATTAGTGATGCTGTAGTTCAACATTTTTACTGTCTACCTTGCTTACCGTGAGGCCAAAGATTTTTTGCATTGAGTCATTTTCTCAAAACCTTGTAACTCAGCAAAAAATATCAGGGGCCTTTTCTTCCTTGTTTCATTTATATTTGTGGTGACAATTCTTTATGGTAAAAAAAAAAAAAAAATCTTCCATTAAATATCAGCAACCTACATCAGATACTTTATCATCAACTAATAAGCCCCGAAGGTTGTGATGACTCCTGGGCGTGCAGGTTGCGGTAATGTGGTATTGAAAAGCCAAAAGACCACACCAATATTATTTGCAACTGAAATCTCTAGAAGAATGTCCAGAAGGATCATCTTTAGTCAAGGAATTCTGTATGAAATACTTTTCTTCATGTATACAATTTGGACACCATAGAGCAGGCTGAGCAGTCTTCAGCATCACCCAGGGGCCCCTGGGTTCTGGAGTGATACATTAGCAAGGGTTTCGTTTAACATTACTGTCACAATTTCCAGTTAACAGCAGTATTCGCTTATCTTTGGAGGTTTTATGTCCTGACACATTTTCTTCTGAAATGTACAAGATAGCATTTGTTTTTGTTTTAAGCCAGAAACATAGGTTCATCAAGATTAGAAATTTGCTCTGTGGTCAAAACCACCTGCAGGAGTTTTCCCGTAATTCACTGTGGAGATGGTACAGCCTCACCTAGAGCAGAAATTGCTTCACTCATACTTGTCAAAATAATCAGGTTTAGGTGGTTATCTCTTGACCTATCCAGACATGCTTTTATTATTATTATTATTATTATTATTTTTATGAAGACAGGGTTTCACCATGTTGGTCAGGCTGGTCTTGAACTCCCAACCTCAGGTGATCCGCCCGCCTTGGCCTCCAAAGTGCTTGAATTACAGGCGTGAGCCACCACGCCCAGCCTCAGACTTGCTTTTAAGTTAGCTAGAATCCTTCCCCAAATCATCTCTCTCTTCCACCACTCTTTCAGCTCTTCAGTGGTGTTCAGAGCCTTCTGCCACATCAGCCTTGTCTCGGTGGCATCAGGCTGACTGGCCAGGCATCCTCAGCACAAGAATTTCACTAGCTTTAGTATGCTGTGCTCAAGAACGCCATGAAACCTGGAACCAACAGTATTTCCACAAGTCTTGTCACCCAGTGCAATACATTAGACACACAAAAGGTGGACACATGCTGGGCAAGGATTATATCTTCAGTGTGTTTACCTCTCTCAGTATACTTTATCACGTCCTTTGTTTTTTTTTTTTTCTTTTTTTTTTTTTTTTTTTTTTTTTTTTTTTTTTTTTTTTTTTTTTTTTTTTTTTTTTTTTTTTTTTTTTTTTTGAGATGAGTCTCACTCTGTCATCCAGGCAGGCTGGAGTGCAGTGGTATAATCTCGGCTCACTGCAACCTCTGCCTCCCAGGTTCCAGTGCTGCTTCTGCCTCAGCCTCCCAAGTAGCTTGGATTACAGGCATGTGCCACCATGGCTGGCTAATTTTTGAATTTTCAGTAAGATGAAGTTTCACCATGTTGGCCAGGCTGGTCTTGAACTCCTGACCTCAGGTGATCCACCCACCTGGACTTCCTAAAGTGCTGGGATTATAGGCGTGAGCCACTGCGCTCAGCCCCCACCCCCCTTTTTTTTTTCTAATGTTATATCCTAGGCCTCTAAAAGTCACCTTGTTTCATGGGCCTTTTCCTTTGGAGACATTTTCACATAGTAAACTGGGGAAGACAATATGATAATACACCACACACTAAACATAAACATCGGGTGATCAGCTAAGGTGATAGCCTGAGCTACATCCTTGTATCTGGTCCAGACACTACTTGAATAAAACTTTGCTGCAAGCCCTTACATATTTGTTATATTTAATTGGGATAGCCAATATGGGGTAAAATATTTTGCAAACCATGACAGCAAACATTTAGAACATTTGGAGAGTAGGAGTTGAGATGGGGCAGATGCCTGTGTGTTTATCCCAGCAGCAGCCTTGTGAATTCAGGAGGGACCCACAGAGGGGTGTTTGAAGCTCAGAGATGGTGGGCGTGTGTCACTACCAGTCATATATTTGGAGGACTTGACCCAAGATTGTTAGCTGAGAAGACAATATCCTAAAAATTACATGTAGTCAGAAACAGCTCTGTTGTCTGGTAGTGGTGAACAAGGAAGGTCACCCACCACATCAGACAGGGCCAGCTTTGTGCTCCCACACAGTCCTCCACCTCAGGGGTGGGGTGCAGCCTGAAGCCCCCTTACTTACCAGTTGTGACTATGATTTTGGAAACAGCATCAGAAAGATTCTATGACGACCACCTCTGGATGCAAGGGTAAGAACCTTGGTGCAGTGTGTGGTACTTGGCTTTTAATTCCCCAGAGAGAATTCTGAAAACTGGGTAATGAAATGAATCTTCTAGAAAGGAACTTCAAATCTCAGCTCTGCTTCCCTGTGGTGGTGTGCCTTGGGCAATGTACTTGCCGTCCTTGAGAACCTCAGTTTTCTTTCTTTTTTTTTTTTTTTTGAGACGGAGTTTCGCTCTTGTTACCCAGGCTGGAGTGCAATGGCGCGATCTAGGCTCACCGCAACCTCCGCTTCCTGGGTTCAAGCAATTCTCCTGCCTCAGCCTCTCGAGTAGCTGGGACTACAGGCACGTGCCACCATGCCCAGCTAATTTTTGTATTTTTAGTAGAGACGGGGTTTCACCATGTTGACCAGGATGGTCTTGATCTTTTGACCTCGTGATCCACCCGCCTCAGCCTCCCAAAGTGCTGGGATTACAGGCATGAGCCACCGCGCCCGGCCCTCAGTTTTCTTATGTCTAGCATGTGGCTAATGATGTTTACCTCATCGTGTGGTTCTGTGGGTAAAGGAGAGCTCAAAAATCACTATAATCCTAGCACCTTGGGAGACTGAGGCGAGAGGATTGCTTGAGCCCAGGAGTTGGAGACCAGCCTTAGCAACATAGGGAGACTGTCTCTACTAAATAAATAAATAGGCATGGTGGCACACACCTGTAGTCTCAGCTACTTGGGAAGCTGAGGCAGGAAGATTGCTTGAGTCTGGAAGGTCGATGCTGCAGTGAGTCAAGATAACCCCACTGCACTCCAGCCTGGGTGACAGTGAGACCTAATCTCAAAAAAAAAAAAAAAAACACCTGATGCATAACGGTGTCCCCTTCACGAAAGGAACGACTCCACGCTAAACTGGCAAGAGACTGAGGAGATACATGTCAGTTTGCTGTATATTCAGAGCTAAATGTTGTTGAGAACAGAAATGTGCTTTTTGAAGATCGGCCCACCCACCTGATGACAAATACAGACATTGTGCACAAAGTGTGGAATGAGGCAAGAGATTTATTGAAGGCCTGTGTGCTGGCGCTGCTCTGTCTTGGAGCAAGCTAAATCAGCTCCATTCTGTCTTCTGAGGAGCCTGGGGGGCAAGAATTGGGCAATCATCCTTAGAAGGCATGGGGCCAGCCCCTGGGAGTGGAGTGTGGATCTCGCCACTGCACTCCAGCCTGGGCAACAAGAGCAAACTGACTAAAAAAAAAAAAAGGGGGAATTCATAGCCTGCAGAAAATTGAGAGAGAAGTATGAGGTCAGCTCTTGCCAATGTCACCTCCAGATTGGAAAGCACCCCCTAAAATAGGAAATCTAAAGCTTTCCCTGAAAAGGGGTGAGAATCCCAGCACTTTGGGAGGCTGAAGTGGGAGGATCACTAGAGACCAGCCAGGACAACATAGTGAGACTCTGTCTCTACAAATAATTTTTAAAAAATTAACTAGGTGTGATAGCATGCACCTGTAGTCCCTGCTACCAGGAAGGCTGAGGTAGGAGAATTGCCTGAACCCAGGAGGCTGAGGCTGCAGTGAGCCGTTGTCGTGCCTCTGGACTTTAGCCTAGGCAACAGTGGAAGACCCTGTCTCCAAGAAAATAAATAAATGAAAAAGAAAAGAGGTGCAGCCCCTAAGGGAAATTAGCATAAAATAGGCATTCATCATATTTATTTTAGCTGACTTTTATTGTTTACCTCCTTTCCATGTTTGAATGTTGATAAAAAAATCTTATTTTCTCCTTTTTCGTCTCTAATGATGGCAAAATATTGACCTAGTTTCTGCACATACTAGGTACAGCTGGTCCCTTCCAATTTGCTGGGGGTTGTCCTCTTGACCTCTGCAGTGTGGCCCAGGGGTTAAGGGCGCAGCTTTTGCAGTCAAGCTTTGGTTTGAACCCCAGTTTTGCTACTGTATAACTTTGTACAAATAATTTCCTCAATTTCTCTTTTCATCTGTAAAAGAGGCATAATGTTAGGACCTACCTCAGAGGATGGTCTTGAGGATTGGCATGGAAGAATAATAAGTGTTTCTTCTGGTGTGGAGTCCTTTATGAATACTCATTAAATGCAGCTGCTGTTATAATCGGTAAAGAATTAGACTAGAGAAGCTGAATCCTAAAATAAAATGTGAAGAGAATGGAGGCAAATTGGAATTCTTTCATCTTTACCCTCTGGGGTTTTGTTGACTTCTTGAACACCATGGAATACCAGTCACAGTTTTGCTTAAAATGGTAACAGTTTCTGGGTGGGCAGTTTTGTATTTCTTTAAAGGAAAGTACCTGAGCTTGTAAATGCAAATATTGCTATGCCATGCATTCTTTCCCACTGAAGTTAACTGTGCTGAAACAAGCTTTAAGATCTGTAGCAAGTTTTCTGAATATCTTTATTCCTAATGTTAAAGGATAAAGCACATTAAAATCGAAAGAGTTTATTTGAGCAAACAGCCATTCATGAATCAAGCTGCACCAAAACTGAAGTGGTTCGGGCTTCCCGAGAAGAGTGTGAAGGGAGGCCTTTAGAGGGTATATGAGGAAGCAGAGGCGAGAAGTTGGTTGAAGTTTGAGCTGTTGCCTTATTTAGGTTATCCCAGTGGCAGGTATCTGATTGTGTCACTAATGCTTAGTTGGCCATTTAGGATTGGCTGAGCTTAAGTTTCATTTAGTTTAATTTGGAACTGGGTGTTGGATCCATCTTGATGTAGTGGCTTCCCACTAAGTTATTTTAACATGAGGCAGTTATTGTCTTTAAGACGGGTTTTTGATTTTTGGAAATTAGACATCGATTGGTACCAAGGCTGGGGAATAAGATTAAGTAAAGTAGTACATCACATTTGGTCAAAAAGTGAGTTCTGGAAGAAGTTTGCAAAGAGGAATTCAAGAATGTTTTGCATGTTGGCCTTTTGAAGTTCGATGATTCTTTCAGTACACAAACTCCAACATACTTGTTAAAAATCCTCACAGTTACTCATCCCAGTTTCCCCAGACTCCTCCTGAAGATATCAGAGAAAGAAGATAGCTCTCTCTTCATGTCCTTTCTGAACTCTGCCTTTCCAGTGGGCATAGGAAGTACTTGGTGGCGGCAAACCCAACTCCGGAACCTCCGTGCGTTGGGTCAGGCCAAATGAAAAGGACACAGGCTGGAATTTTACTGATTTGAGGTATTACCAGGCCCATTTGTGCAAATAGACCCTGAAGAGCTCATTTAAAAGGAGTGACCATTTCCTGATTTAGATTCTGAGGGGGTATTTCATTTTGTTTTGTTTTACTCTTCTTCACTATCGTGAACTTACCATGCACTTTTTTTTTCTTGAGATGGAATCTCGCTCTGTCTCCCAGCTGGAGTGCAGTGCTGCGATCTTGGCTCACTACAACCTCTGCCTCCTGGGTTCAAGCGATTCTCATGCCTCAGCCTCCCAAGTAGGTGGGATTACAGGCCCCTGCCACCACGCCTGGCTAATTTTTATATTTTTAGTAGAGACGGGGTTTCACCATTTTGGCCAGGCTGGTCTCGAACTCCCGACCTCAGACAATCTGCCTGCCTCAGCCTCCCGAAGTACTGGGATGACAGATGTGAGACACAGTGCACAACCCATACACGTTTTTATTGACCACAGTTAAATGCATGTAGAAATCCATAGTGCTGATGAAAGGTAGCAAGCTCCCTACCCCCATTGTCCGGACTGCACTTACGTAGCTCTCAGCACAGATCGCTGCCCTAAGGGGCTTGTGCCTCCTGCTGGGGACGGTCAGTGACATAGAAGCCATGCTCCTGTATTGCCCGGTAGAGTGTGATGTATTTGGATGCCAGCCTTGTCCGAGGGACCACGTACTTCTCCGTAAATTCACTCTTGTCCAGTTGCTCTCTACCTTCTGCCATCAGAACGCAGTTAATGAACATGAGTGTGTAAGTGTAGCAGTTGTAGTGGTCTTCTTCATACCTTGAAGAGAACAAAGGCATTGGGAGGAAAAGGCTGCTTAGGAACAGGCCATGAAGCTAGCAAAGGCCTTTCCTAACTGAAATTGGGTGCCTCATTGAGCAGAGCCTCTGAGTGTGCTGGCTCGTGTGGTTAAGAAGCTTCAGGATGCACAATTCAGGCCAGGCGTGGAGGCTCACACCTGTAATCCCAGCACTTTGGGAGTCCAAGGTGGGAGGATCACTTGAGGTCAGGAGTTCGACACTGGCCAGGCCAACATGGTGAAACCCCATCTCTACAAAAAGACGTCTTCTGAAATGTTGGGAGAGTGAGGAATTGAGAAATTAAGTTGAAATTGCTAAAATTACAAAATAGACACAAGTATTTTTACATTTTGAGCATTGTTTTTTGTTTTTTGTTTTTTTCTTTTTTTGAGTCAGATCCTCACTGTTGGCCAGCCAGGAGTGCAATGGCATGATCTCGGCTAACTGCAACCTCCACCTCCTGGGTTCAAGCGATTCTCCTGCTTAAGCCTCCTAAGTAGCCTCCCAAGTAGGGACTACAGGAGTCTGCCACCATGCCTGTCTAATTTTTGTATTTTTAGTAGAGATGGAGTTTTACCTTGTTGGCCAGGCTGGTCTCAAACTTCTGACTGCAGGTGATCCACCTGCCTCAGCCTCCCAAAGTGCTGAGATTATAGGTATGAGCCACTGTGTCCGGCCTGAACAATGGTTTTTAAAATTTTTGTTTTAGGGAAATATAATATCATGACTTGCTGTATATGTGTAAAAATGCCTTGTCACATAACTAAAATAACTGAATACAGGTTCTAGTCCTTTTACCTCTTACAGTGCTGTGATTTTGTTGTATGTGTATGCTGACACACCTGCAGAAAACCTAAGGTAGTTCAACTCTGTTTAAATTCTGAGATGCTAATGTCTCCATATGAACTCAACGTGAAGCTAAATGCTGCTGAGTCCTCTGTGAGCTGAGGCCATACAGAGATCCCACTTGAATAACATGTGAGTGCCAGAAAGGGTCGCCCTTTGCAGCCATATACCTGTGAGGCAGCCAGGCCCCCGAGGTGGAGAAGTCTTCCAGGTACTTGTCCCATTGCTCCATCATTCCATACATGTTGGGCTGCAGTAATGGGATGCTTATGCTCTGCTCCCACCCTGCTGCATCTCGCTGGACACCATGTGCACTGTAATTGTGCACAATCCCTACAAACAAAAACCAAAGTCATGTGGAACCTCAAGGAAACGCACCTCTGTGAAAACTGGACATCAGAAAATGACAGTAGCCACATGGTAACTTTATGTAATATAAACCTAGGTGAGAGGTTCTAGAATCTCCTTCCATCCACCTAACAAGATTTAGATTTGCCTAGAGTCAGGGAGGGGATTTATGTAGCCTTCCCTGTTATCAGCAAAGCATTTCCTTGAGAGAACCCCAGTTCTAGCTCTACCTGCAGTGCAGGACTGTGAAGTTGCTCCCAGGAAGTGGAGATAGTAATAGGCACCAGGATCACCATCTCAAATATTTTTATTAAGTTCTCTATTTACCAATGGGTCAATCTTGTTTCCTTAAATCAGGAATAAATCACCACGTGATAAAGATGAGTGGTAAGTATGACTGTTCTTGTGGGTAACTGAGTTCAGAACTGGTCTGGGTTTCTGATCACAGTGTCAGTTTCTTTTTGCTCAGCGGGTAAGGCTGTTATCAGACTTCATCATGCCCAGGCTACACATCCTGCAGATGGCTCCACCCAGACCCTTTTCCTGCAGACAAGAAAGCTTCTGGCTGAAGAGCTGCACACTGCGCTCAGAGCTATAGATGGCCAAAGGAACTGTTTTGTTTAATCTTCACTTTCTTTAAAAAAACAAAAACACAGCTGGGCGCAGTAGCTCACGTCTGTAATCCCAGCACTTTGGGAGGCTGAGGCAGGCGGATCACCTGAGGTCGGGAGTTGAAGACCAGCGTGATCAATATGGTGAAACCCCGTTTAAAAAAAACAAAAACAAAAAGAACTGCAGGCCCCACCACACCCTGCTTTACTCCTGAAGTCCCTGGAGTGTGGGGACCCAGTGGTAGTTGGCTGAGCATAGATAGGATTGGAAATCAGAGGGCCTGTTTCCAGATTCTAGTTCAGATACAAGATGTGAGGTCTTGGGCAACTCAGCCTCACTGGACATCTATTTCTTCCTCTTTTAAAAACTAATAAAAAATGTACAGGTTTGTGAGGCTCTTCACTGAAAAAACTAAAAGAGCTTTCAAATATTTCATATTGTTAGTAGTAATAATTTGCCATAAAGTCAAATATTTCAGCCGGGCGCGGTGGCTCACGTCTGTAATCCCAACTCTTTGGGAGGCCAAGGCGGGTGGATCACGAGGTCAAGAGATCGAGACCATCCTGGTCAACATGGTGAAATCCCGTCTCTACTAAAAATACAAAAATTAGCTGGGCATGGTGGCACGTGCCTGTAGTCCCAGCTACTTGGGAGGCTGAGGCAGGAGAATTGCTTGAACCCAGGAGGCGGAGGTTGCGGTGAGCCTAGATCGCGCCATTGCACTCCAGCCTGGGTAACAAGAGCGAAACTCCGTCTCAAAAAAAAAAAAAAAAGTCAAATATTTCTTGTTTGGGGGTCAGTGCGCACCTCATGGTGGAGTACGAGAACCCAGTGAACAATGGAATCACTCATTAGATGCTGCCGTAATCGAATCTTCTCTACAAATACTACTTTCCTTTTACTGGGTATTGGGTTTTGTTTTAAAGTATGAAACCGCACTTACCATTTGTGTTAGTTACTCCAACGTGAAGATCAGACCTTCCATCATACTCCCTGAAAGAAACAAGGTTTGCTTTTTTTTCTGGTTTGCATGTGTTTGGCATGAAGAATTGGCATTTAAAGTAGGAGGAGGCCAGGCACAGTGGCTCAAACCTGTAATCCTGGCACTTTGGGAAGCCAAGGCAGGCAGATCACTTGAGGCCAGCAGTTCGAGACCATCCTGGTCAACATGGCGAGACCCCATTTCTACTAGAAATACAAAAATTAGCCGGGCATGTTGGTGTGCACATGTGATCCCAGCTACTCGGAAGGCTCAGGCACAAGGATCACTTGAACCCGGGAGGTGGAGGTTGCAGTAAGCCAAGATTGCACCACTGCACTCCACCTTGGGTGACAGAGTGGGAGACAGTCCAAGAAAATAAGTAGGAGAGCCGGCTGGGTGCAGTGGCTCATGCCTGTCATCCCAGCACTTTGGGATGCTAAGGTGGGAGGATCCATTGAGGCCAGGAGTTTGACACCAGCCTGGCCAACATGGTGAAACCCTGTTTCTACTAAAAATACAAAAATTAGCTGGGCATGGTGGGGCATGCATTTCAGCTACTTGGGAGGCTGAGGCATGAGAATCGCTTGAACGCGTGAGACGGAGATTGCAGTAAGCAGAGATTGTGCCACTGCACTCCAACCTAGGCAGCAGAGTAAGACTATCTCAAAAACAAAAAAGTAGGGGGAGAGCCAGACATGGTGGCTCTTGTCTGTAGTCCCAGCTACTTGGGAGACTGAGCTGGGAGGATCACTTGAGCCCATGGGTTCAAGGCTACAGTGAGCTATGATTGTACCACTGCACTCCAGCCTCAGCAACATAGAGAGACCCTGACTCTAAAAAAACAAAACCCCAAAACAGTTTGGGCTTCATGATTCTGATTAGGTTCACATGAAGCTTCTGCCAGGTTTTGTAGTTAGGGTCTGAAGTGAACATAAAAAGAATAGGATGAGAAGGAGCATGTTGGTGAAACATAACTGAAGCTTTAGACAGGCTTATATACCCTATTGCTAAACCTCCTATGCACTTCCTATTTAAGTTAGGTTCAAATAGCCTTCCCTGTTATCAGCAAAACATTTTCTTGAAACCCAGTTCTAGCTGTACCTGCTGTTCAGGGCTGACAGAATCATTATTTTCAATATTTTATTGAAATTAAATATTTAATGTTTACGATTAAAAATTAGGCCAGGCACAGTGGCTCATGCCGTAATCCCAGCACTTTGGGATGCTGAGGTGGGCATATGAAGCCAGGAGTTGAAGACCAGCCTAGACAACATTGCGATACCTCGTCTCTACTAAAAAATAAAATAATTAGCTGAGTGTGGTGGAGGGCATCTGTAATCCCAGCTACTCGGGAGGCTGAGGCAGGAGAATTGCTTGAACCCAGGAGGCGGAGGTTGCAGTAAGTCAAGATCATGCCATTACACTCCAGCCTGGGCAACAAGAGTGAAACTCCGTCTCAGAAAAAAAAAAAAAAAAAAAAAGGTATAATCCTTTCTTTTGCTTTCTGAATTCATTCTTTTTGTTTAGACCAGCACTCTCAGCAAGAGGGAACTGAATTTGTTCTTAATCAAAGCCAGGTGGTGTCTATGATGGAAATAGAACAGTTCTCGTCTCCAACTTAACTTCCCTCTATACAAAATAGTCTGTAAGTGCCAGTTTATCAGGCCCTGTACATTGTACCTGTTAGTCACTGAAACTACAAATTAACTGGCAGTAAAGGTATTTAGATAAGATAGCTGCTGGGTCATTTTCCCAGTTAGCCTCTGAGCACATATTTTTCTCTCTGAAAATTGTATGAGCAGGTTTATTCTTCATATATTCCACATATATTCTTGCACTTATCACTGTAGGCACGCATGCACACCACCTATTTTTATGAAACCAGTAGGCCTGCCTCTCAGGATTTAAGGCCAAAGCACCAAAAAAAAAAAAAAAAAAAAATTCCACCAAACCTCACACATTACATATTAAGAAAAGGAAGTTTTAGTGACTAAAACAGAAGGACAAGTTTGCACAATGCAATTTAACACTTCAAAAAATACTGTACCTAAGAAATGTCCCCTGAGTTGGTCTGAGGAGGAATGAATATTTTTCTTGATGTCCATTAGTAAATGGATTAGCGATGCTAACAGGTGCTTCCTCCAGCTTCCTCGAGCCCAGGTCCTGCTGGCAGAGAGGGCAGCACTGGGGCACCCTGAAGCTGTAGATGTATTTCTCACAGTGGTTGAATTTAATTAAAGCCTTTCCAGCCTCTGAACAGTGCATAGCTTTCGCCTCCTGGGATGCCAGGGGAGGATTCCGGAGACTTCCTTTTCCTCATTGCACACCTGGCAAATGCACACCACCCGGAGAAATCTGATCAATGGTGATGTCATCTTGACTGATGGCTTCAGAAGCCAAACCAGGTAGGATTAACCAGTAGCCAGGCCTCCCTGTAGACTGCTTCTTAAAGAGCTAGTTTCTGTTTGTTTATTTCCATTGTTTATGGTAACGGATGACTGCCAGCTTCTATTCATCCTTTAAAGCCTCACTTTTCCGTGAAATCTTTCTCAGCCTCCCTTAGTCTTCTCTTGCAGTGGCAGTGCTGGATTCATATTTCTATCAAAACTCTTTTATTTATTTATTTAGAGACAGAGTCTCACTCTGTCATCCAGGCTGGGGTGCAGTGGCACAATCTTGGCTCATTGCAACTTCTGCCCCCAGGTTCAAGTGATTCTCCCACATCAGCCTCCCCAAGTAGCTGGGGCTACAGATGCACCATACCCAGCTAATTGTTGTATTTTTTGGTAGAGATGGGGGTTTCAGCGTGTTGGCCAGGCTGGAGTCCATCTCCTGACCTCAAGTGATCTACCCATCTCAGCCTCCCAGAGGAGGCTGAGAATTAGAGGCGTGAGCCACCGTACCCAGCCTAGAACTGTTATTTAATCATTTAGTTTTGTTTCTTCTGTTAGTCTGTGAGCTTCTTGGAACTGGAGACCTTTATTTTTGTGTTCCCAGAATTTGATTAGATCATTTTGTTGTTGCATAAATAAATCGTTAATTTAAGGCTATTTTTTTGACATTTTGTATTGTAAAAGTAATCTTGCTTATTAAAAAAAGTTAACATCCAAAATGTTCTGAGGTTTTTATAAAAAACTAACAGCCCAGTTAGAAAAAAGGCTAGTGATAACAGGAGGAGGATACTGATTTGGGAGAGGGCAAAAGTGGTTTCTGGGCTCCAGGGCTGTTGTGACTCATTATCCTGGTGTTAATAATATGGGAGTAGGCCGGGCGCGGTGGCTCACGCCTGTAATCCCAGCACTTTGGGAAGCCGAGGCGGGTGGATCACGAGGTCAAGAGATCGAGACCATCCTGGTCAACATGGTGAAACCTCGTCTCTACTAAAAATACAAAAAAATTAGCTGGGCATGGTGGCGCATGCCTGTAGTCCCAGCTACTCGGGCGGCTGGGGCAGGAGAATTGCTTGAACCCAGGAGGCGGAGGTTGCGGTGAGCCGAGATCGCGCCATTGCACTCCAGCCTGGGTAACAAGAGCGAAACTCCGTCTCAAAAAAAAAAAAAATAATAATAATATGGGAGTATCCTATTTGTGAAAAAGCATCATGCTGTGCATTTTATTATATGCACTAGATAATTTTTCAATTCTAAAATAATTTTAAAAATTTTTAAATTTTTGTGTGTACATAATAGGTGTATATATTTAGGAGGTATTTGGGATATATTTATATATATTTAAGATAGGGTCTCTCGGCCAGGCATGGTAGTTCACGTCTGTAATCCCAGCACTTTGGGAGGCTGAGACGGTTGAATCACCTAAGGTCAGCAACTTGAGACCAGCCTGGCCAACATGGTGAAGTCCCGTCTCTACTAAAAGTACAAAAATTAGCCGGACATGGTGGTGGGTGCCTGTAATTCCAGCTACTCGGGAGGCTGAGGCAGGAGGATCGCTTGAACTTGGAAGACAGAGGTTGCAGTGGGCCAAGATCGTGCCACTGCACTCCAGCCTAGGTGACAGGAGCAAGACTCTTTTTTTTGAGATGTTGTCTTGCTCTTGTCACCCAGCCTGGAGTGCAGTGGCACGATCTTGG
>PVKV010032627.1:0-19615 GCA_004027835.1 Alouatta palliata
AAAAAAAAAAAAAAAAAGATTTTCTTTTTTTTTTTTTTTTTCTGTAGAGCAGTTTTAGGTTAACAGAAAAATAAGTTGAAAGTACAGAAAATTCCTATATACTTCTTGTCACCACAACATGCAAAGCCTCTCTCACTGTCAACATTCCACATTACAATGGTACATTTGGTACAATTGGTTAACCTACACTGACACACCATTATCACCCAGAGTCCGTAGTATGTATTAGGATTTGCTCTTGGTATTGTACATTCTATGAGTTTGGACAAATCTATGATGACATGTATACACTGTTTTAGTATTACAGTAGTTTTGATGCAGGGTAGGCAAGCCCCAAAGTGGACTTAACCTGTGAGGATTCTTGGCTTCACTAAGGAAAGAATTCAAGGGCAAGCCACTGGTAGTGTAGAAGAAAACAGCTTCATTGAAGCAGCAATGTTACAGCTTCGGCAATGTTACAGTTCTGTGAGTGCTCCTATGGAGCAGGGCTACCTCATAGGCAGTGTGCTAAGTGTGGCGGTTTTGCGGTCATATTTATACTTACTTTTAATTACATGTAGGTTAAGGGGTGGTTTATGCAGAAATTTCTAGGAAAGAGAAACTTTTGGGTTTTTGGGTCATTGCCATAGAAAGGGGTGGTAACTCCTGGGTGTTGCCATGGCACACTGGTGAGTGTGCCTTATGAAAAACTGCTTCCACCCCATTCCTTCTTTAGCTAGTCCTCAATTTTGTCTGTTGTCTGAGCCCCGCCTCCAGAGTTGAGTCCCACCTCCCCCCCTCAGCTTCACTGCCCTAAAAATCCTCTTGTGTTCTGCCTTTTCATTCCTCCCTCCTACCTAACACCTGGAAAACACTAATCCTTTTATTGTCTTCATAATTTTGCCTTTTTCAGAATGTCATATAGTTGGAATCTTCATTATGTAGCCCTTTTAGCTTCTTTCACTTAGTAATACTCATTTAGGTTTCATCCATGTATGTTGTGGTTTGATAACTCGTTTATTTTTAGTATTGAATACTATTTCATTGTCTGGAGGTAACAATTTATCATTCACTGACTGAAGCACATCTTGATTGCTTTCAAGTTTTGGCAATTATGACTAAAGCTGCTATAAATATCCACGTGCATGTTTCTGTGTGGACATAAGTTTTTAGTTCATTTCTGTAAAGATGAAGGATATTATGGTAAGAGTATGTTTAGCTTTGTAAGATGCTGCCACACTACCTTCCAAAGAAGCTGTATCATTTTGTAGTTCTACCAGCAATGAGTGCGAATTTCTGTTACTCCACATACTCACCAGCATTTGGTATTATTAATTTTTTAGATTTTGGCCATTCTAACAAGTGTTAGCTACCTCACTGCTGTTTCAATTTGCAATTCCCTAATTACATATTATGTTGAACATTTATGCATATACTTGTCGTTTGTATAGCTGGTGAAATGTCTGCTCATATTTTTTGCTCATTTTAAAAATTAGGTTTTTTATTGTCTTATTGTTGACTTTTAAGAGTTATTTGTATATTTTGGATAATAGTCCTTTATCAGAAATATTCTTTGGCATGTGACTATAAAATCCGAACCTATACACATGGAAACCAATACTCTCATTGGTTTTACCCTTAAAATTCCACTGATTTAATTATTTTATTATTTTTAATACTTGAACTCTATAACAAACTAGAAATTCTCCACTGTTGATAACTGCAGATAGCGTTGATGAGAAAATGTGAGACAAAGGGTGGGGATTGGAGACTTAATTTCATGTGATTATTCCTGTTAGATAACCAAAAAGAGAAGTTGTGATGGCAATTCAGGGTATTTCTGTCTGTCCTGGCGTTTCTGTGGCCCACAAGCTATAGGGAAAAAACTGTCTTGTGGACTCCTTGGTAGTTAATGAAAATGTCTGCAGGTCATAGAAGGCCAGGTGGGCACTAGCCAAATACCTGACTGCTAGGATTGACCAGGGATAGTGTATAGGTTATTTTGGTTTCTTCCTAAAACGATTCCTCAGGAACACAACTGGAGCTCATCAGCCAGTCACATTGATTGCAAGGCTTTTTATTTTACAAATTAGAGTTTGCTTCCATTTTGAAAGAACAGGTAAAATTCACTGCTTGATTTTGTATAAGCATACCTATTACATACCTAATTGAATATCCTAATGAATATTCTTAGCAGTAAATTACCCATGAAACTAAAGTGTTTTTCCCTGTTAATTATCTATAAAATGATTAGGATTGAAAAAGCCAATAAATAGATTTCAACTCTTGACTCAAATTTTTCTATCACAAATTAGACTATAAACCATCTATTTAAAGTTCCCAGTTTAGGGCTTTGTTTGAAGTGGGAAATGAAAAATTAAATTATCTTAGAGAATCTCTGTGTTCACAGACAAGTTTCAGCATGTCTTACATGGAGCACGGTGAAAATGATGCCGTATGTTAAACTTATAAAGCAAAAAGGAATCATCTATTGAATATTATGTCCAGTATGTATAGTGTACATGTTAATTTGTCAGCAAAAGGAAATTGTAACAGAAATTGATTTAATAATTTAGCACTGAGGAAATGATTTTAATATGATAAAGTTAATATATTCAGTAATAGAATGACTAATTTTGCAAATCTCCTAATTGGATTTTTGTCTTAATATAAATTGAAAACCACTTGTACTTTATTATAAATGAAATGGTATACTCATCCATATAATTATCCATGTAATCTGTATAATTATTACTTAATATTTAGCATGCACCTCCTGGGTTTGTAACTCATAAATTTGGACTTCAATTATTGAGCCAGATACTTAATTTATATAACTTTAAGTTATTACTCATTTATAACTCTATTAAAAGTAAACAATGGGATGCTATATTTTTGTGTTCTGAAATATTAGAGAAAAAATTTTAAGACAAACATTCTAGTAATTGACAATATAAACTATAAAAGAAGTTTCACTAAAGAAAATAGCTTACCTGTTATCACTATCATCACAAATATTGTAACTATTAAGAATAATGCTATAACATTTTAAATAACTAATAATATAGTGATTTCTTTCAGTGTATTATCACCTTATGTAGTAAAATTAATGAACATTAATTTATCTTAAAATTGGAACATGTAACTGACAATTTGTCTTTATTGAAGGCAGTATATTTTAACAAACGTGATCTCAGAAATGAGAAAAAAGTGGAAAAATCAGCTATCTATAACTTAATAATTGGAAAATAAATTATATTTCTTAAATATCTGAAGTGAAAAATATCCTGAATGTTGTACTCTAGTTATAGTTAGCAGCGCAAAGAGACAGAATCAGGAAATAGCAAACCAACCATGATTGTGAATAATTTCTTCTTTGTCTTTTGTCCCAGTAGAATAATTGTATATAGAAGAACCTGGAAACATGCAAAGGACCTAGTAGGATACACTTCTATTTCTTTAACATTCTATTAAAATAATACTCTTAGTAAGCAATTGCTTTGATATCAGCAGGGCAAATGCCTTTGAGGCTTACGGGGTGTGTGTAGAAGACATGGTGGGTTTATTTCACTCTCGGGAGCTGATGAGCAAGTGATGACCATGTCCCCTACACTATGCATATAAGAATGGGTCCTGCATAAGATGAAAGACCCATGAAAGACCCAGTCGGTCCTGCATAAGGTGAAAGACCCGTGGTTGTAATTCCCAAGGTCCAGGCACCCTTGGCCTACAATGAATCAGGTGGAGATAGTTGGGATAGGCATCTGGGTATGCAGAACTGAGGCCCAAGATAGAGACTTGGCTGGTGATAGGAATGTGGAGTTTGCTCTTCTTAGCAGGTACTTGATAATGTAGGCGTGGGTGGCATAACTCTGCAGGAATGCAGTTGTGTTGAATGAGAAAGGTAGCAGGTAAATATGGAATCCTGGGGAAAACCTGGGAAATACTAAAGTTATGGAGATGGGCCAAGGAAGAAAATCCAGTGAGAAGCACAGGATGGTTCCATAGATAAGATATTTTACAAAATGAGAAAGAGTTATAGTTTCAAGAATGATGCTCTAATCATAGTGTCAAATAATGCAGGATGATCTAATATTAAAAAGACTGTGGATTTGTCAGGTAGGAGTTAATTGGCAATCTTAGCAGCATGTTGTAGTCTAAGCGCGTGTGATAATGGTAGGCTGTGGGATGTCCCCAAATGCCAGTGGGAACTCGATTCCAACTAATGTCCACTCTCTTGACATAATTGCGAGTAACAATTCAAGGATGAGTCAGAAAGTAGTGAAAGTGTGGAGATGTATTGCATAACGTACATACTCAGGAGAGGGGAGTATGGGTGTACTCAAGAGAGAGTCATGCAATGGAGTTTGGGGTTTCTACATTTATGGGTTTCTAAAACCAAGGGGTGGTATATTCATGAAATTTCTGGAAAAAGATGAAGATTTCTCAGAACTGTGGTGTCACCCATTTTTACCCATTTGGCTTTTCTTGGAACTGTCATGGTGCTGGTGGGCGTGTGATTTAATATGTTAATGAGTAGATAATAAGGTTTTAGGAGTAACCTAGCTCAAATCCAAAGCCATACTGGGTCCAGTCAGTCTTAGCCAGTTTGGTCCACACTCTATTTTTCAGAGTGTCATCAGTCCTAGCTCTGTAGCTATTTCAACAGTTTCCTTTCACTTAGTAATGCAAAATTGCTGCCTGGAATTATCTATTCTGCGACCATCCTGTATTATTCCTGTTTCAGATGGTGAATATGGAAGTCAGACTGTTATTTTCTAAGGTGAATTAGAGGTGAGGAAGCAGTGAAAAGCCAGTTTTGTCTCAGCTAGTATTGATTTATGCTATTATTTCTGCCACACAAATGGTAGGAGGAGAAACAGAATAGCCTAGTGCAATAGTTCACAACATTGGCAGCATATTACTTGAGAAGAGTTAATTTTATTGTTTACATTTTTATACTAATGCCTGCTTCCCCTCTCCCCACAAAACCCACCAAGCCAATGAAATCTTAATCTCCAGAAACAGGACTCAGATATTGATAGAACTCCAGGTGATTTTAATATTTAGCTAGATTTGAGGACAACTGGATTAATTATATAAGACTATAGATTTTGTAATCAGCTTTAGTTTAAATGTCAGCTCACCTTCTGCTGACTGTGTGACTTCTCTGAGGCTCAATGTCTTTACCAAGTATCTTCTCCATTTGATTTCAGGAAGAATTAAATGATGTACAGTATGTGAAACACTCGGCATGGCACTGTCTATTATTGGTTGTTGTTGTTACTGTTTATATCATTAAAGCAGAGAGCTGATCACCCTAGTCCCCCCAGCTCTTTGGAACGTGTGTGTGTGTGTGTAATCTCTATGGTGACCACATAGTAATAAAGAGATGCGGAGAGTTAAGCTCTGCCATTCTTTCCACTTTTTATAGTTCATGTCATCTACTCAACAACTCTGCTACCACTTATGCCTGGTAATTGCCTCTTTCCCCTGTATTAGCTGTGTCAAAAGTTTCTTGCCTCACTCTTATTTTCTGGAGTTTTATGTATGCTTCTTGGGCCTTTGGTTTTTAACATCAACCATAGAACTTTATTATTCTTTCATAGAACTTTATAAGATCTCTCGAGCTACTGCTCATTTTCAACTGAATTAAAGTCATTTGTGGCAATGCCTCATTATGCTACTAGACTTTACATGCTATATTTCTTGCTATCACGACTGCCAGTAGGTACTAAGAAGTGTTTGCTGGATGGTGGTGCCTGCATAGACTTTGGTTTCTTGCCTAGCATATCACCTTTGGACCTTACCTTGGCTACCATTGTCAAAGTAAAAATTGCACTGGAGAAAGTTAAACAGGCACCAAAGATTTATTCAAGACAACCGCAGTATTGGGAGAGAGACCCCAGTTTGAAGTAAATTCTGCTGAAACAAAAAGCAGGAGAGTTTTAAGCACTGGAGTGAGCTAGTGGAAAAATGCTGGAGGACGTTTAGAGGAGGATGATCAATGGAATGTGTTGAGCACATTGAGTTATTTATTTCTGAATTTGCAAATGTTCTTCTCTGTGATTATGCCATCTGTGTTTGCTAATTGGTGCCCAAGAAAGTTAAGCTCCTTCTCCACCTCCAAGATTGGGAGAAAGCAGCACTTCCTTGATAATTACCTTTCAAAGGGATAGCTCCCAGGTCCTTGAGAAAGACATTGCTGGGTTGTTAAACTGGTAAGAGGCTGCAAGAAAATAAACGTCTCAGAGAGGCAGAGAAAGAATGTACAACAGAAAGTTTCCTAAAGTAAATGCTTTAAGAAAAGGAAAGTCGGGACCTCGAGTCAGGAAGAAGCCTGTCTAAAGGTTAGTTAAGCTGAGGAGAACATTAAGGCTGGCTTGGTCACCACATTTGATTTTTCTTTATTTTAATATTTTTCTCATCATCAGTATCTTTAACCTGTCTTGATTCTTGATTTTGCTTGCCTTTATGTTCTAATTTAAGTAAAAAATTTGAGCTAATAAATTTTTTAAACCTTAAAAAAATTGTATTAATTGGAAACAGCACATAAAAACCACACACACACGCGCACACACACACACACACACACATCTTTAGATTTGGAAGTAATTCTAAAATTAATTTAGCGTAAGTCTATGTCAAATATTTGAGTCTCCTTTACAGCATTTTTCCTGAGTTTAATTATCTTAAGGAAGAATAACTATTAGGTAATCCTTCCTTTCTTTGGCCATATCCTCACCTTCACAAACAACAATGTGGAAATTGAATCATTTCTTCACTCACATTAGGATTCCTAAAGTAACTGTATATCCTACTGAGCTCTCATCTTTTCCTCCTTGCCATGTCTTCTCTTCCTTGGTTTAGATACCCACTATTTCGTATATTATACTGATTCAAGGAAATTTATTATCCTGGGTCGTTTTCTTCAACATCTTCTGCAAGATATGGCACTCAAAAGTGAATACAAAATTTCCTGATTATAAGCAGACCAGTCCACAGTATAGAATAATCACTTCACTCCTTCTAAACACTCTATTTCTATTAATGCAGAGACCAGATTCCCTTTTGGTAACTGGTTTTTGTTAGCGTGTTTTCACATATACTTTTTTACTATAATTTACTCCTATTAAATATATTTTGTTTGGCTTGATCTACCATTGCAGCTTGTCAACACCATTTGGGATATTGGTTATATCCTACATTGTATTAACTGATTTTTCCATTTTTCTCAAATCTGCTACATTAATAAAGATTAACTTCATCATCCTGAGTCTGACAAGGGCCCTGAATCCCACCACACACCAATGAATCAGTCACATTGAGTGCATGGTAATTTAAGAAGTTGTAAATTTACCTCATTGTTGCTCAATCTTCATTTATGTTTTATATCAACATCCTAATTTCAAATATGTGGATAAAGCACCAATTCAACAAGTCTTTATTATTTCTGTTTGTTTTCACAAATGTAACTAAAATATATGGTAGCCTAGTATTTAAGAAAAACATTCTATTTTGAAATACATCCAAGCCTATTAGTTAAACTTATAATTTCTCTGGGAAAATTGATTATGAATTGTTTTTGAGAAAAGACAAAATTTTCATTCTTACATTCATGAACAGCCAAGAAACAGAAGGGCCAGGTGTCCTTTGCTTGACTTCTTTGGCAGAGTAATGATGCCTTCTCTGCTTTCAAATCATTTAGAAAAATATTCAAAAATATCCTATACAGTTGTGTTCAAACATGACTTTTTCACAACTTAAGTTTTTTTTTTTTTTTTCTAAATTGTCATTCTATGGATTTGGTAGAATATAAAATTTATTTAAAAAATAAAATTTTATATATGATTTGTTTGAAATTTTTATTATGTAATATTTTACACATATAAAACTATACAAGATATTAAGTTATGATGGCTAGCAATAAAATGCACATCCATGACTGCATTTAAAAACTAGAATGTTATCATTATTTCCTTATTTCAGTCCATGGCCTTCTTCTGGGAGATAATTTCTATCCTGAATTTTGTGTTTAGCATTTCCTTCCTTTAATAAAAAGACTATTGCAACATATATAAGTATCCCTAAGCAATATATTTAGTGTGTTTGTTTGTATAATTCATTTTTCAGATACAAGGTAGACATCAGAAATTCTTACCTAGTGTTCAAATGATAGTAGATGCCCATGAGAGCCAAAATGGAGATTTATGTGCTTGGTTCCTCTTAGAAGACCAACTGGCTGCACGCTTGACAATCTGCTTCTGTTTGGATCAACCATTGGATTCAGAGATGCTTTTGAAAACTATATTAAGGACCATTTTTCCCATACTACCCACTTGCCAAAGCACTTTTTTACTTTTTCTTTTCAAAACTATATGCAGTCTATGTAATAATTAAGCTGATATTAATAGCATATTAGAAAATTAAAGTATATTTAACTTAAATTTTGATATAATCATAATTTTGAACATTCCACCTGATGGTATAGATATGTGCATTCAGAGTTGAAGAATAATTACACTATTTATTTATAAATTATCAAGTTAACTGTAAAGTGTAAGTGCTAAATTTCAGATACCCAGACCATGATGAGTTGAGGTACTTTTGTTGAGATCTTGCGAAGTCCTGTCTCCCTTTCTATAGGATCTTTACTCTCCCTGACTGTCTAGCTTTCTGCTCATGTATTTATTGATTCATTTCTCTCCTACTTTATTGACATCTGTCTTTCCTTAACCCACTATTGTTTGGCATCTGCTTTTATGTTATGTCTGTCTTTACAAGCCTCTCATTCCTACTTTGTCCAGGATGCAAAATGAATTTAAATTCTGGGTGTTAGGAGTCCAGATTGAAGGCTTATGAAGAAACTCTGGCCAGCTCTAAAATAAGTTGTGTGATCACAAGGAGAGAGATGCAAAAACTTCAAGGATAGGGTGACAGATACAGAGATAGACAAGGAGGAAGTGATATGTGGAAACAGGTGGGGGGTAAATCTTTATTACAAGATTAAGAAATAGGAAGAAAATTAATTTTAAAGTTAAAGGAAAGCTATACTAACCACTTTTCCAAAACAAATTTCAGCCATTTGATTTGCTTGCAGTCTGGATGATTGAAACTCAAGTTTAGTTTGCTTTTTTAAAAAAATCATAGATTGTTTGTTGTGGCTTGCTTATGAATAAGATTTCCAGGTTCTATTTATATAGAGTTTCATCCAGCTTGTAATGTAAATAATTGGTGATTTTGTTTGCAACTTCTTATTTTGTTTGTATTACTTTTGTGTAATTTATGCACCCATGGCAGCCCTTCAAGTAGACTATAAAACTCTTGTTTGGCAGGATTGGACTCTGGCACTAAGTAGTTCATCAAAATTAATCTCTTAAATATTAAATAAACATTCAGGAAAAGGTGATTGTGGAGGCAGCCAGGAATAAAGTGAAGGAATTGAAGGCAGGAGTAGTGTTTCTCTATCACAAATTTATCACTTAACTTTCACTTTCAGCTGCCATGATTTCCATCATCTTAAATTGAACTGAATTTTATGTAGACCTTTTTATTTTATTATTATTTTTTGGTCTCAGCTTCAAGCTCTTTAATGCGGTGAAATACAAAGCCAAGGAGTAACCAGGAGCATGCCAGGGGGAAGCCTTTGGTGTCATTGATTTCTTTGGGAATTTGAAGAGAACTAGGGATCCATAAAAACATATAATTTACAATTCTATGAAGAGAAATTTTAAGAGGAATTTTCAGGTGTGGCTACATTCAACATCTACTATCTCTAGCCAGGGAATCTCTAGTCAGCTGAGATTGGGAGTAGCTGCCCTGGGCGCCCCAGGAAATTGATTATGGGTCCTGAAAGACTCTCCATACACAGAGCCATGAATCTTTTAAATAGGAGGAAAAGAGACAGTCATAGGGAGTCCCCTAAGTTGATGTCTGTCAAACTTTAATGTGTTTGCAACTTGCTTTGAGATTTTGATAAAATGCCGATTTGTGCCCCCCACCTCCCATTCCAAAGATACTGATATTGTAAGTCTAGGGTGGGGCCTGAGAAGCTACCTTTCTAGCAAGCTCCCAGGTGTTGCTATTTTGCCCTTCTCAGGACCATACATTGAGTAGAACTGCCCTGAGAGGTCAATAGCACTATGATTAATTCAGTCCGGAAACTTGAATGCCTTCCGTGAATATCCATGACCAAAGAATGGGCCTTGGGAGGGCCACTCGCAGACTGGAGAGAGAGAGAAAGAACACACCCGCCTAGCTAGTATAACCAACAGAATTGTCTCTGGAAATCAGTGTAGTGGTAGATGACCCAGTCAAATCACCTTTCTAGCCACAAACCAGCACAATGAGTAAAGAGGTAAGCAGTGTTTACAACCGAGAACTGGAAAGTTCTCTTAAAGATCTTTGGTACAACCAATACCAATTAAAGAGGTCCACGGTGACTGTTGTCTTGGATAGTGAGTTACCAAACATTTCAGTCCAGGCATGCAGAAAACCTTTTAATGTAGATCCAGACCCAGGCTTTTGGATAAGGCAGTCTGCAGTAGAATCTCTGCACTGCCACTTCTCAGCTCTGTTCCTTTTTCCTTAGCAAGTTACTTAACCTTTTCGGGCTTCAGTTTTTTTCCATATAAAAATAGAGATATTAATAATACCATCTTCCCAGGGTTGTTGTGAAACTTCTATCAAAGCACTTACCACCATGCCTGACACATAGAAAGTGCTCAATAAAGGTTATTATGCTTCCAGCAAGATACATTTTTCCTTTGATGATATCTAGTGACTTCATCAGTATAAAGACTTTCTTATATATTTTAGTGTGACATATGCAAAAAGAATCACACAGGAGCTGGAAAATTTTTTTTAAAGCTATTTTGATCACAGTGTATAAATTCTCCTCTTAAGAGTAGTTCAGCTACCATTTTCGTGATAATAACAAAGCAGCTAAAGCTAAAGCTATCTTGGGCTATTTCCTCTAAATTTGCCTTCTAACATGGGAAGAATTTTATCTCACAAATTAGCAAATTCTAGCAAAGCTAGAATGTTGGTCATTTCTGATATCATGACTCTTGTGTATCTTTTCTGGCACATCCTCAAAACCATCAGATTGATTCTGAGTTCTCAGAATAAGTATTGTGTTTATTCATTCATTATTCATTCCATTCCTTCCACTCTTCGGTGTTCACAGTCTGTTCCTATTGCCATGGGGATAACTATTCAATGACAATTACCTCTTTACTTCATTTTAGTCATTTCCGCAGTTACTGTTGTGTCAGGTTTATTCTAGCTTTGATGCTGAATGGAAAGGGAAAAAGAAACTTATTAAATAAAGTGATTTTTTTTTTCCGCTCAATTTGCTTTTGCATCTCTTTATCTCTGTCTCAAATTTAGCAAGTGAAACATTTGTCCCAATGGACTATCTCAAATGCATCGTTGGCTGTCAGACACATGATTGATTTTAAATATATGCCTGAATTCTTTCTATTAGACTAAATCCCTAGGACAGCAAAACATGCTTGCTGTAAAAATGCTTTCCTGTCATTGTCAGGTACACCTGTCATCTCTGACTTAACCTTGTATTGTAAACAAGGGGTTGCTGGCAAGAGATCATAAACAAAGCCAATCTCTGTGTCTCAATTTTCCAGAAGTCTCGCCAGGGAAGGTGTCTCTCTAAGACATCATTCCATTTCATCCTTTCTTGGTTCTTGGCTCTTTTTATCCCTCTTTCTGCATGCCATATTTGCTTTTCCTGTATCCATTTTGAATCAGTCTCTGTGCCTCTCTGGTTACTGTGGCTCAGCAATGAGTCATGGAAACTACTCAAGACTCGTCTCCCTCTATTTATCCTACCAGCCGTATCCTGTTATTTGTCTGCCTTTCAGCTGCCCTTGTGTAACGAGATGCCTTTTTTACTCGCCTTCCTCAGTGTTATTCGTCTTGTTTAAATTTTCCATCTCTGAGTTTCCAGCCCTCAACATCATTTTAAATTTTAAATATTTTCATTAATTTTTCTAAAAAGTTATAATTTGGCTGAATGACGGTGTCTCTTTGTATTATAAACTATGCAATAGTACAATGTGCTAAATTTAATTAGTTCCAATTACTGTTTCAAACCCAAATGAGTCTATGTTCATTCTCATCTACTTTCGGTGGCATAGGGATACAGCAGAGTATTTGCGCAAAAGCTGTATTCCATTTCTCTTCATGACCTTGCTATTTTTATAATTTTCAGGAGTCCAGTTATATCCAATACGTCGAATTGATTTTCCAATAAGTTAAATCTAATGTCACTGGAATGTCATCTATGTGCCAGTTCAATTGTGACATGGGTTGGAAAACTGTGGCCAAATCCAGCCTGACAGCTGTTTTTGTAAAGAAGCTTTCATTGCAACATAGACACATCCACCTATGTAGCCACTATCTGTGGCTGCTTTCACATGACAAAGAAGAGTTGAATACTTGTGACAGAGACTACATGACCTGCAAAACATAAAATATTTGCTATCTGTCCCTTTAAGAAAATGTTTTCCTAGCAGTGGACCACCCAGTACACCAAGTCTGGTAAATTTCCATGTCAGGTCTTGAGGTAAAGTTTACAGAATAGTTACTAATTGAATATCTCTCCCCTCCAAGTATATAAAAATCATCTATTAACTCATATAAAAGACCAGATTATCTTTAGAGATAGCCAGAGGTATTTACATATAACTAGAGTTGCCAGATAAAATACAGAATGCCCGTCCGGGTGTGGTGGCTCACGCCTGTAATCCTAGCACTTTGGGAGGCCAAGGAGGACAGACTGCCTGAGCTCAGGAGTTTGAGACCAGCCTGGGCAACATGGTGAAACCCTGTCACTACTAAAAATACAAAAAATTAGTCAGGTGTGGTGGCATATGCTTGTAGTCCCAGCTACACGGGAGGCTTAGGCACAAGAATCTCTTGAACCTGGGAGGCAGAGTCTGCAGTGAGCTGAGAACATGCCTCTTTACTCCAGTCTGGGCCACAGAGCAAGACTCTGTCTCAAAGAAAAAACAATAACAACGAACAACAAAAAAAACAAAAACAGAATGCCCAGTTATAATCAAAATTTAGATAAATGGTGAATAATTTTCTAGTATAACTGTGTCCCAAATATTACATCGGACATACTTACACTAAAAAATTCTTTGTTATTTATCTGAAATTCGAATTTAATGAGCATCTTGTGCTCTTCTTTGCTTAATCCAGCAACTCTGCACATAAAGGAATGAAAAGAAGAAAACGTGAAGAGAAGTTGAAGCAACATCTACAGGTCACTGTGTAAAGTTTTTAGTTTATTAGCACCTTATATTATCAGTATATTATCTGATAATATTCCAGAATTTTGCCATTGATATTTACATTTTGAATCAATAATAGGAGGCGTCAGTCTTTATAACCAGGTGTTTGTGTACATAGATGGTCTGCTTTCCAATCTAGGAATGCATACTGTTTACTAACAGCTTGAATTTTCCAATCGTACATCAGGTTGCAGGGGGAAGAGCACTTTTCAATACAAGATAAAGGGGAATTACACAGTAGAACTTTACAGGTTTGATTTAGTCACAGGATGAGGAAAAAAATAGAAAGTTTACAAAAATGAGTGACTGGGGAATTGGCAAGCGTCCACTTGTTGTGATACTGCTCTATCTGTAATGACAGCATTAGAAATTTAATTGTAATTAGAAAGCATTGAGCCATGCCAGATATTAACTGAGAGAAAGCAAGGTTTTTTAAACCAAGAAATAAAATATAAAACAATTCTATACTAGATGCACATTTTTTTTTAGTGAGTATCATGAAATACTTAACAAACTGTTGGGACGGTATCCTTCTCACACCCATTTACTCTTCTAATTTTATTGTGTAAGAAAACACTTTTACACTGTGTATGTTGATCAGTACATTTGTCCCAGTTGAACTCATTACTACTTTGCTGAGTGACTTAAAGTCAGTGTCTGTACGTTTTGGTTCTCAATTTCTCATCTGGAGAAGCTTTCAATGATTTTTTTCTAGGTCTAACACTCTACTTTTATTTCATGCCTATGCACATTTAAATTAGAATATAAATTCCTTGATATCAAGGAATAATGGCAATGAAATATATCATATGAAAACATGAAATTAGTGAATTATGTTAGTCACATTTTCTGTTCTTTTTCACATTGAAAAATTATTTACAATCTGTCCAAAATATCAAAATAATCAAACTGTAAAAGTGGATACCAGCCCCAGTTTTGCTAAACATGACAGCATCAGAAGCTGGTTGCAATAGAGATTGGTTGCCATCAAATTATTACAGATTTGTTTAAATTAGATGAAGCACTGATTTAATATCCTAGGTCTGTCTATTTCTAGCATATGTTAATGAAATACTTGTATGTCTGGAATTCTGCTACTCTCTTTCCTATAAAGATTTTTGTTTCCTGGTAGTTTGTAAAATTTCCAGAGATCATTTTAATTGATTGTAACTGCTCCATTACATGTGCCTGGTTTGATAATAGCTACCACAGAAAGAAAATCTGTCTTTGGTAAGGTTTGTGATATAGTAATACATCAATTAGATAGAAAAGATAGTCATAAGATTATAGTAAAAATTGAGGGGAAAAGAACTGATTCTTACTATTCGTAATCAAACAAAGTTATCACGTTGAGTACAATGACTCATTCCTGTAATCCCAGCACTTTGGGAGGCCGAGGTGGGAGAATCACTTGAGGCCAGGAGTTCGAGACTGGCCTGAACAACATGACGAAACCCTGTCTCTACTAAAAATATAAGTTAGCCAGGCATGGTGGTGCGCACCTGTAATCCAGCCTGGGTGACAAACTGAGACCTCTTCTCAAAAGAAAAAAAAAAAAGGGGTCCAGGCGCAGTGGCTCACACCTGTAATCCCAGCACTTTGGGTGGATCACTTGAGTTTGGGAGTTTGAGACCAGCCTGACCAACATGGAGAAATCCCATCTCTACTAAAAATACAAAATTAGCTGGGCATGGTGGCACATGCCTGTAGTCCCAGCTACTTGGGAGGCTGAGACAGGAAAATAGCTTGAACCTAGGAGATAGAAGTTGCAGTGAGCTGAAATCGTGCCGTTGCACTCCAGCCTGGGCAACAAGAGCAAAACTCCATCTCCAAAAAAAAAAAAAAAAAAAAAAAATCGCCATGTTAGGTCTTGAGATAATACAACTAGAAATGAAGAAATGATAATATTGTGTTCTTTGTCTTAAGTATTTAAAAAATATAAACCTGAGAAAGAAAAAAAGGATGTATAAATATGCTAACACTAACTTAGACCTATTAAAACACTATTTTTTAAATTATTTTTAATTTACACAGCTAGTATATGAAGGTATTCTCCTTATACAAAATCAAAATATTACAAATGAGATGAAAATTGCCTATGCCCACCACTAATTCTTCTTTCTTTGCCTCCTCCTTGGAGGTTAATACTGTCACTGGCTTTGCGTGTATTCTTTCAGATAATTTTTAACACCTTTTTGCACAGAGATTTGACTTTTTGTTGTATTTCATATGTGATAAGAAGTTTAGCTTGCTGTGTTTGTAAAAACAATGCTACTTATGAAAGACCTTTTGCGCTGGGCTTAATCATCAAAGAGAAGAAAGCTATACAGGTAGCATTCGATGAGTCACTTTAGGGGCAAGATGTATGTTCGTGTGTGTGTGTACACATGTGCGTGCATATGTGTGGGGTGTGTGTGTATATGTACATATATATACACACATATGTGTATATAGAGGAATTTCCAATTAATCTGAGGTCTCCTAAATAGGTCTGAATAATATTCTGTAATAAAAATAACATTTGTATGTAGTTGCTACATTCACTGTCAGTTGCTGCTTGGATGAAATATCTTGTTCCTAATTTTACAGGTGTGCGTATCTCATTTGCTTCAGCCAGCTTCTCTGCCAGTCTCGTCACCAGTGATTTCCAGTTAAAACTTAATCACACTCACATGATTGGAAAGTGGTATTGATATGTGAGGAAAACTTCAACTTCAGAGACACATTCTTTAATAATTACCAGAAAAACCTCCAGCGGGAACACACTCAACAACATCTATGAAATGTTTTAAGCTACAGAGAATTTAATGTGTCTATCTTATATTTAATTTGACATGAATTGATGATCTTTTGGTTTGTCAAAAGACAAAGTTAGCACAGTGTCCATAGAGGCTGAGGTTGTGAAATATATTGCTGTATGAGTCTGGCTCTAAAACTAGTATTGTTTTGATTAAATCAGCAATGCCTTTAGAGTTAAATAGACAATACAAAGCATAGTCTTTATGACTTTTTATGAGCCAGTCATGCTCCTAGAGGTTTGTGGCACTACATAGCTCAGATATTTTTTATGGTAATTGCTTTCAGATTTTAGGCAAGCGAGTTCAAGTACTTTCTAGATAACCAGTGCTGGTCTTAGTTCTCTAGGGTTCTAAGAAATGATGTTTTTCTCTAATATCTGTGCCCAGAAGGTGAATAATACTGTGATTAAGGTGTATCGAGGAGAATTGAAGCTAAAACAATTTTTATAGTACTAATTTTCTTAGTTTCCTATGTGCAAAGAAGTACTTTTGCATCAGTACCACTCTAATATTGACATTTTCTTTTTGATAAGCAAAACTGTGTGTGTACTGCCTGCGGTCTATCATGTTAGTGACAAATAAGCATGAAATTCTTTGTTTTCCTGAAGTCAGTAAGATCCTAACCAGTTTTCTTGTCTCTCTAGGTGGGCTTAAGATTGAGTCTATTGGTCAATGTCTCTTCTGCTTTCAAGTGGCTATGCTTCTAAAA
This sequence comes from Alouatta palliata, assembly GCA_004027835.1. Classification (NCBI taxonomy): domain Eukaryota; kingdom Metazoa; phylum Chordata; class Mammalia; order Primates; family Atelidae; genus Alouatta; species Alouatta palliata. The sequence continues at coordinate 16,806 of PVKV010032627.1, forward strand.
TAATATTTGTGAAACTGCAAAATAGCATTCTTTAATACATACACATTCTCTTCACTTTAGACTAAGACTGTCCTGTAAATTTGGAATACATCTTCCCTGATAATGCATAATTCGAGAGCCATGCCATTGCCTAATATCAAGTTATCATTTTCCACACAAAATTATATGGAAAGTTTAATAATACAGTGATGTGCAAATTATATTAAAAATCTCACACCCATACATAAAGATTGAGTTCTCAAAAAAGCCAGTTGGAAAGCAGATTTGCCAATATTTCCCTTATGGCATTCTCTTTTACATTAAGAAATGTCATTGATCAAACACATATTCTTTCATAATTTATTCTTCCTTTCTGTGTATTTAAAATGCAATGTAAACTTGATTTGTACACAGTTCTTGCATGGATTAGGGGCTTTGTTCTTTATTTTCTCTTAAAATTCAGTATCAACACCTTAGTTCTGGAGGCTAAAAACATAAAGGGCCAAGTTTTTCAGTATTTTCAGCTTTGTTAGAATTACAGACATACTTTGGAGATGTGGATTTGATTCCAGACCACCTTAAAAAAGCAAATATCTCTATAAAGTAAGTCATACAAATTTTTGGGTTTCCCAGTGCATACAAAATTATGTTTGCACTATACCGTAGTCTATTAAGTATGCAATAGCATTATGTTAAAAAATGTACATACTATTTAAAAATACTTTATTGCTAATAAATGTTAACTATTACTTGAGCCTTCAATGAGTCATAATGTTTTTGCTGGTGGAGGGTTTTGCCTGAATGACGATGGCTGCTAGGAAATAGTTCAGAGTCACAGATCCTGGCTCTGTAGGCAACCTACATTGAATCTACATTCAACCATGCCACAGAACATAAACCTGTACCCTAAGACCAAGGTATCATAATAGGTTTGTGAGACTCTCAGCGTAGGATCTTGACCCCACAGCTGCTTCAGACACTTGAACTCTACAACCTAGACCACTGAGACTTTCAAAGTTATTGCTGATGCTGAACACAGCTGAAGAAGCTACGCAGAGACTGTAATACTGCACTTATCTGCAGGGACATGGATAAAGCTGGAAACCATCATTCTCAGCAAACTGACACAAGAACAGAAAACCAAACACCAGATGTTCTCACTCATAAGTGGGTGTTGAACAATGAGAACACATGGACACAGGGAGGGGAACTTCACACACCAGGGCCTGTTGGGGTGTGGGGAGCTAGGGGAGGGATAGCAGGGGGTGGGGGCATAGAGGAAGAACAGTATTAGGAGAAATACCTAACGTAGATGACGGGTTGATGGATGCAGCAAACCACCATGGCACGTGTATACCTTTATAACAAACCTACACGATCTGCACACGTACCCCAGAACTTAAAAGTATAATAAAAAAAATTTTAAAAAGACAAAAAATATCAAATGCTGGCAAGGATGCAGAGAAAGAGGAACACATACATTTTTGGTGGGAATGTAAATTAGTATAGCCATTACAGAAAACAATATGGAATGTTTGTACAAAATTAAAAAAAGAATTAACATATGACCCATCAATCCCACTACTGGGTATATATTCAAAGGAAAGAAAATCTGTATGTGAAGAGATATCTCCACTCCATATTTATTGCAGCACTATTCAAAATAGCCAAGATATGGGCTGGGGATGGTGGCTTATGCCTGTGATCCCAGCGCTTTGGGAGGCCAAGGCAGGTGGATCACCTGAGGTCGGGAGTTTGAGACCAGCCTGGCCAACACGGGGAAATCCTTTCTATACTAAAAATACAAGAATTATCTGGGTGTGATGGCACACAACTGTAATCTCAGCTACTCGGGAGGCTCAGGCATGAGAATTGCTTGAACCTGGGAGGCAGAGATTGCGAGACAAGATCACACCACTGCACTCCAGCCTGGGCAACAGAGTAATACTCTGTCTCAAAGAAAACAAAAACAAAAACGAAATAGCCAAGACATGCATTTGACCTAAGTGTCCATCAACAGATGAACGGATAAAGAAATTGTGTTATATATACCCAATAGAATACTATTTAGCCATAAAAAACCTGAAATTTTGTCATCAAAGCATCATGGGCTTGGAGGACATTATTTAAGAGAAATAAACCAGGCACAGGAAGATAAATACTTCATCTTGTCACTCATATGTGGAAGGTAAAATAGTTGCTCTCATAGATGTAGAAAGTATTAGGTTGGGGCAAAAGTAATTGTGGTTCTGCCATTGAAAGCAATGGCAAAAATCTCAGTAGAAAATAATTAATACAGGACAATTTTAAAAAATATTTAAAGAAGAATAACCCCTTGTCTACAAATAATCCCCCAATTTGGCAAGTTTTTAGAATTCCTTTTCATAATAATTTTTTTTAATATATATATACTTTTTATTGCATTTTAGGTTTGGGGATACATGTGAAGAACATGCAAGACTGTTACATAGGTACACACATGGCAGTGTGATTTGCTGCCTTCCTCCCCATCACCTATATCTGGTATTTCTCCCCATGTTATCCCTCCCCAACTCCCCACCCCCTGCTGTCCCTCCCCTTTTTCCCCCCAACAGACCCCAGTGTGAGATGCTCCCCTCCCTGTGTCCATGTGTTCTCGTTGTTCAACACCCGTCTATGAGTGAGAATATGTGGTGTTTGGTTTTCTGTTCCTGTGTCAGTTTGCTGAGAATGATGGCTTCCAGGTTCATCCATGTCCCTACAAAGGATGCAAACTCATCGTTTTTGATGGCTGCATAATATTCCATGGTGTATATGTGCCACATTTTCGCTGTCCAGTCTATCATCGATGG
>PVKV010032628.1:0-19623 GCA_004027835.1 Alouatta palliata
AAAAAAAAATGCCACATCAAAATATGCTGCTTTGGTGTGCTGATTACTTTAAACTGAGGGCACTGTGGAATAGAAAATGCAGCAGGGAGCTTTCTCTGAACTTCCCTTAATGACTAAAGATGAATTATCAAAGAGGAACTCAATTGTCATGAATCACTTTCCTGGGAATCTTCTCAACCACGGAGAATTAACTCAGATCACAGATAGGGAGTCAGGAGGTTGACACAATGCTCAGACAGACTTTTCCAGAATGTCACCTATTCTTCTGAGGTCTGCTCATGTGATAGCCCAACAGGTTCTTTTTGCCCACTGCACAGATAAAGCCAATGCATGGAGACAGCAGTGCTTCGGCAAAGAAAGAGTTTAATTATCTCAAGGCAGCCAAGCAGAAGGATGGAAAACATTTTTCAAATGTTCCTCTCCAAGAGCTCAAAGCTTAGGGTTTTTAAGGATCATCTAACTGGAGCTTTAAGACTGAATGACTGCCCTTTTGGATGCTGGACTTGCATGGGCTCTGTAGCCTCTTTGTTTTGGCCAATTTCTACTATTTGGAATGGGAACATTTATCCATTGCCTGTAATCCCAGTTTGTCTTGAAAATAACTAATGGGCAGAGGACTACGGAGTGGGTGCTGAAAGACCAATCTTAGGTTTTACAATAGTGATGTTATCTATAGGAGCAACTGGGGAAGTTACAAATCTTGTGACCTCTGGCTGCATAACTGGTGAGCAGTAAGCAAGCTAGGGAACAATGGCTGGTTATCACCTAACTATGCATAGGTCTTAGCAGAGTTCAGGCTTTTTTTTAACAATTCTATTCTTGTAGCCTTTCATTAATTTTACACAGACAGTTTCAGTCCCCAAACCAGGAGGAGGGTAGTTTCAGGAAGGGATAGTTATTTTTGTTTTAAAGTTAAACTGTAAACTAAACCCTTTCCATAGTTAGCTTGGCCTATGCCCAGGAATGAGCAAAGGCAGCTTGTGAAGTTAGAAGCAAAGTGACGTCAGCTTTGTCAAATGTCTCTCACTGCCATAATTTTTGCACAGGCAGTTTTACTCAGAGACATCTTTTTATTACCAGAGAGACTTCTTATCTGCATAACAAGACAAGCTTTATTCATCATACAATTCCTCCCATCATCATCACGTAACTTGTATCACCACCACCTCAGAAGCCCCAAGTGCCTATTATTTTCTTTATTTCAGACACTGTGTAAGCTTTCTTGGAGTCTCATAATTTGTGGAATTCCCATGCATATGTATGTAATATAATTTTTTCCTATTAATCTGCCTCATGTTAATTTAATTTATAACCCAACCAAAGAACCTAGAAGGGTAGAGGGAAGTCATTTTTGGCTCCCCTACACCTGCTTTGTGTAACCATCCTTGAAATTTATATTCTCTATCATTGAAGAAACTTCGTGTCATTGATGTCTGTGGAAATCTTTTTATCATCTTGTCAACCTAAAAAAAAGACACTAGAGAAAATTATCTCTAAATATGTTGGCTTTACTCTGGCATTGAAATGAGGATTATAATTTGGAATGTGTGAAATGGCAAACTACTAGTGCATTCAGTGAGGGAATGATAACGAGAGCTTTTATTTGCAGAAAAATAGATTTACATAAGCTGCTTAGAAACTGAGTTTATTGGTTCCAGAGGTTCAAAGCTAGAGTTGCTGTCAGTTCATTTTTGGAGATGCCATTACTAGGCAAATGCTCTTCCAAGAACATCTTATATGAATTACTGCAGTTTTAAATAATGTCTAGTGATAAACTGTATCAAAAGAAAAGAGGCATGAAGGACATGAAAGGTTTTTAGAGAGTCTTTGGGAATAGTTCTTATCTCAGACATGTAAGCATGAGCCTCCCTTCTTGGCCTTCCTGGCCCTGTTTTGTCTGGGTCTGACAGAAGTGATTTAATCCTCATATCTTCAGCTTTTATAATCTCCTAATCATCCCACCATGACAGACTCAAAACAGATTTACCTCAACAAAGGCAATAATATAGATCTGTGGAGGGATGAAAAAATAGTGTGTCTAATTCAATGATGTAATAAGCAAACTTAACATATTTAAAACTTTAGTCAGAAAACTAAATTGAAGTAAAACAAACAAACCAAAACTGTGTATGTTTATGTGTGTGAGTAATGGAAAATAAAATGTTGGAATCCCTTTTTTGGCTGGTAGGTTATTAATTACTGACTCAATTTCGGAACTTGTTATTGGTCTATTCAAGGATTCAAGTTCTTCCTGGTTTAGTCTTGGGAGGGTGTATGTGTCCAGGAATTTATTTACTTCTTTTAGAGTTTTGGATTCAGAGCTGAATTCTACCAGAGTTACAAGGAGGAGCTGGTACCATTCCTTCTGAAACTATTCCAAACAATAGATGAAGAGGGACTCCTCCCTAACTCATTTTATGAGGCCAGCATCTTCCTGCTACCAAAACCTGGCAGAGACACAACAAAAATAGAAAATTTCAGGCCAATATCCCTGATGAACATTGATGCAAAAATCCTCAATAAAATACTGGCAAACTGAATCCAGCAGCACATCAAAAAGCTTATCCATCACAATCAAGTTGGTTTCATCCCTGGGACGCAAGGCTGGTTCAACATATGTAAAACAATAAGTGTAATCCATCACATAAACAGAACCAATGACAAAAGCCACATGATTATCTCAATAGTTGCAGAAAAGGCTTTGGATAAAATTCAATAACCTTCATGCTAAAAACTCTCAATAAACTAGGTATTGATGGAACATATCTCAAAATAATAAGAGCTATTTATGACCAACCCACAGCCAATATCATACTGAATGGGCAAAAGCTGGAAGCATTCCCTTTGAAAACTGGCACAAGACAAAGATGCCCTCTCTCACCACTCTTATTCAACATAGTATTGGAAGTTCTGGCCAGGGCAGTCAGGCAAGAGAAAGAAGTAAAGGCATTCAAATAGGAAGAGAGGAAGTCAAATTGTCTCCGTTTGCAGATGACATGATTGTATATTTAGAAAACCCGTCATCTCAGCCCAAAACTTCCTTAAGCTGATAAGCAACTTCAGCAAAGTTTCAGGATACAATATCAATGTGCAAAAATCACAAGCATTCCTATACACCAATAACAGACAGAGAGTCAAATCATGAGTGAACTCCCATTCACAACTGCTACAAAGAGAATGAAATACCTAAGAATACAACTTAAAGGGATGTGAAGGACCTCCTCAAGGAGAACTACAAACCACTGCTCAAGGAAATAAGAGAGGACACAAACAGATGGAAAAACATTCCATGCTCATGAATAGGAAGAATCAATATCTTGAAAATAGCCATACTGCCCAAAGTAATTTACAGATTCAATGCTATTCCCATCAAGCTACCATTGATTTTCTCCATAGAATTAGAAAAACCACTTTACATTTTATACGGAACCCCCAAAAAGTCTGTATAGCTAAGACAATCCTAAGCAAAAAGAACAAAGCTGGAGGCATCACACTACCTGACTTCAAACTACACTACAAGGTTACAGTAATCAAAACAGCTTGGTACTGGTACCAGAACAGAGATATAGACCAATGAAACAGAACAGAGGCCTCAGAAATAACACCACACATCTACAACCATCTGATCTTTGACAAACCTGAGAAAAACAAGCAATGGGGAAAGGATTCCCTGTTTTCTAAATGGTGTTGGGAAAACTGGCTAGCCATATGCAGAAAATTGAAGCTGGACCCCTTCCTTACACCTTATACAAAAATTAACTCAAGATGTATTAAAGACTTAAATGTAAGACCTAAATCCATGAAAACCCTAGAAGAAAACCTAGGCAATATCATTTAGGACATAGGCATGGGCGAAGGCTTCATGACTGAAACAGCAAAAACCCAAAATTGGCAAATGGGATCTAATTAAATTAAAGAGCTTCTGCACATCTGACAAAGGGCTAATATCCAGAATCTAAAAGAACTTAAATTTACAAGGAAAAAAACAAAACAACACCATCAAAAAGTGGGTGAAGCCGGGCGCGGTGACTCACACCTGTAATCCCAGCACTTTGGGAGGCCGAGGCGGGTGGATCATGAGGTCAAGAGATCAGACCATCCTGGTCAACATGGTGAAACCCCGTCTCTACTAAAAATACAAAAATTAGCTGGGCATGGTGGCACGTGCCTGTAGTCCCAGCTACTCGGGAGGCTGAGGCAGGAGAATTGCTTGAACCTGGGAGGCGGAGGTTGCGGTGAGCCGAGATCGCACCATTGCACTCCAGCCTGGGTAACAAGAGCGAAACTCCGTCTCAAAAAAAAAAAAAAAAAAAAAAGTGGGTGAAGATATGAACAGACACTTCTCAAAAGAAGACATTTATGCAGCCAACAAACATATGAAAAAAAGCTCATGATCACTGGTCATTAGAAAAATGTAAATAAAAACCACAATGAGATACCACTTCACGCCAGTTAGAATGGTGATAAAAAGTCAGGAAACAATAGATGCTGGAGAGAATGTGGAGAAATAGGAATGCTTTTACACTGTTGGTGGAGTGTAAATTAGTTCATTCATTGTGAAAGACAGTGTGGCAATTCCTCAAGGATCTAGAACCAAAAATACCATTTGACCCAGCAATCCCATTACTGGGTGTATATCCAAAAAAGTATCAATCACTTTACTATAAGGACACATGCACGTGTATGTTTATTGTAGCACTATCCACAATAGCAAAGACTTGGAATCAGCACAAATGCCTATAAATAATAGACTGGATAAAGAAAATGTGGCACATATACACCGTAGAATACTATGCAGCTGTAAGAAAGGATGAGCTCATGTTTTTTTTGCAGAGACATGGATGAAACTGGAAACCATCCTTCTCAGCAAACTAACACAAGAACAGAAAGTCAAACACTGCATGTTCTCACTCATAGGTGGGTGTTGAACAATGAGAACACGTGGACACAGGGGAGTATCACACACTGGGGTCTGCAGTGGGGGAATAGGGGAGGGACAGCGTGGGGCAGGGAGTTGGGAAGGGATAACGTGAGGAGAAATGCCAGATATAGGTGATGGAGAGGAAGGCAGCAAACCACACTGCCATGTGTGTACCTATGCAACAATCTTACATGTTCTTCACGTGTACCCCCAAAACCTAAAATGCAATACAAAAAAGACCAGAAAACCAAATACTGCATGTTCACTCCTAATTGGGAGTTGGATAAGAAGAATGCATGGACACAGGGAGGGGGAACTTCACACACCAGGGCCTGTTGGGGGGTGGGAGACAAGGGGAGGGATAGCATTAGAAGAAATACCTAATGTAGATGATGGGTTGATTGGTGCAGCCAACCACCATGGCACGTGTATACCTATGTAACAAACCTGCATGTTCTGTACATGTATCCCAGAACTTAAAGTATAATGAAAAAAAAAAACAAAAGAAAACAAAACAAAACACGTGAAACTGAAAAAAAAAGAAAAGATTGGAAAGGAAAATTGCATTATTTTACTTCGCAGTTTTGGCTGTTTTTCCCTGCTTGGTTTTGCCAAAAAATTGTTTGCCATAGTATTACCAGATCATCCTTGTTTTATGGAGCAAAACTAAAAGCCCCTCAGTTGTGGCAATTATCTCTAGACGTTTCTCAATAGAAAGAAGAGTTAGATATGGCTATTTTATTTTCCTTTCAATGTTCTTTAGGAGCCAGACACTGGACTATGTACTTAGGCATTTATCGTTTCATTTAACTTATCTGATGGTACAAAAGATAAAACAAGAATGAAGAATAAAAGATAAGTTTTGAAGACACTGAGAGTGCTCTTTGGACTTTATGAACTCTTGAGATTGAGGTTATTGTTCTCAAAATTCAGTGTGCATTAGGATCCTTGGGGTGCCTGCTCAAAACAGGAACTTTTTAGCCTCACCCTAAGTGATTGGGTTTAAGTAAACCTGGGCTAGAGTTCAGAAATCTGCATTTTGAACAAACAACAGGTAACCTTGATGTTGGGGGCTCACAGTGGTTAGAGAGAATGTTTTGTTTTAAAAGTAAAAAAAAAAAAAAAAAAATAACTTGTTCTTTTAATGCTTAAATTAACTTATTGCTGGAATTATTAAAATGAGAAACCTGGCAAAGTTTTGGTACTTAACATGAGATTTATTCATTTTTGAGGTGGTAAATCTTGAACCTGAAAGAGAAGCCATTGTGAGGGAAAGGGATTGTAAATTTATTTAAAGAGATGGAATTTAAAGTTTAAAAATGTTAACTCTAAGGGACATTGCTAAGCTGTATTTTTATCTGTTAAATTCTTGGAAAGTTGAATTTCACTTTTTATTATTATTTTTCTTCAAATACCTTTTCTTATTCCATAAAGTATCTGAAAGGTAAATCGTGTAGTGTAAAATGTGTAGATGTTGGCATTAGACCCAAATTAAACCTCAGACCTTCCAGCGACAGACTGTGTCATCTAGAGTAAGTCAAACTCTCAGAACTTTAGGTTCCTTATCTGCAAAAGCTGCATAATACCTACCTCAGAGTGTTATGTGGTTAACCACTGCAATAACTGATGGGAAATTCCCCAGTACTGCCTGATGCTTAATAAGTGCTTAACTACATTTTCCCTGAGCCTGGCAATCAAACATATTGTAGACCAGCTTTTGCTCTCACCTAATTTCCAATTATATGGTGACATACTATTTAAACTTTATTGTGTCTTAGTTTGCTTGTTTCCAGCATGTTAATTTAGTTAACTCTGAGAGAGTTTTAGCATGCGGTGATGGCTAAGGTTTTGTAATATTTTTTACCTGTATTCTAAGCATTCTTTATTTCTTTTCATTTTCATTTAATTCATACATATTAATTTGCTGATACATTGGTTTGTGATATTCTTTAAACATATCATGCACTTCTCAACTGAAGTATTATTATAAGTAATAAGGATTAGATTTCCCAGAGTCCTCAGGCTGGTGGTGACCACTCAGATTCTTCAATTCATTCTGAAATATGCATTGAGAAAAAAAAGAAAAGAAAGAAATATGTATTGGGCAATAAGGAGAACCAAACTAGTGAGTAGATAATTACATTTCAGATGAGTAATTCAGAAGAGAACACTGGAATTCAACAGAGAATTCATGGGAAATACTGAAAGCAAGGAAGACAAACCACCCAGCCCAGGTTTGCCTGTGCGCCTCCTGAATGCCAGAGCATGCAGTCTAGGGACCTGGGGATTATGTACCTAATTTCACCACTGTTGGGGGCCTGAGGTTGGGTCTGTATACCCTGCCACTATCATGACAGCTGGCACCAACATGCACATGCCAAATGATATATTCAAAGTGCTGAAAGAAAGATTGTCAGCCAAAGATATTATATTCAGCAAAATTATCCTTCACAAATGAAGAAGAAAGTATTTCTCAGATGAACAAAAACCAAGAGAATTCATCACTACTAGTCTGGCCCTACAAGAAATGCTGTAGAGAGTTCTATTCCTGAAAGTAAAAGAACATTATTTACCATCATGAAAAAATCTGAAATTATAAAAATCATATGTAGAGAAAATACACAAACAAGGAAGAGAAACAACACAAATGTTAACACCATGGGAAAACCACCAAACCAGAATGATAAACAATAAGAGAGAAAAAAAGGAAAAAAGGATATACAAAACAATCAAAGATATTGTTTTCTATTATCTGTCATTTAATAAAATGATAGAAATAAATGTTCACATTATAACCTTGAACATCAACAGATTAAACTTTCCATTTAAAAGATATAATCTGGATACATGAATATAAAAAGATGATCCCACTATATGCTGCTTATAGGAAACTCATCTCACCTGTAAAGACGCATACAGACTGAAAATACAGGGATTTAAAAAAGCATTCCATGCAATAAACACCAAAAGCAAGCAGGAGCATATATATATATTTGAAACAGACTTTGTGTAAAAGACAACAAAAAGGAGAAAGAAGGCAATTATATGATGACAAAAGGATCAATTCAGCAAGAGAATAAAAATTTAAACATATATACATGTTTAAAAGGTTGCTATGAAAAAATATATGCACTCAACACTGGAATACCCAGATATATAAAGCAAATATTATTAGATTTAAAGTAAGAGATAGATTTCAATATAATAATAGTTGGGGACTTCAGCCCCATGCTCTCATTGTTGTCATCTAGACAGAAAATTAACAAAGAAATATTGGACTTACATTGCACTTTAGACGAAATGGATGTAACAGACATTTACAGAACATTACATCCAACAGCTGCAGAATTCTCCTCATCACTACATGGAACATTCTCAGATGTTAGGACACAAAGCAAACTCAATAATTAAAAAAAATCAAAATTATATCAAATATCTTCTCAGACCACAGTGGAATAAAACTAGAAAATGAGGAATGTTAGAAAATGTACAAATACATGGAAATTAAAAACATGTTCCTGAGTGACCATTGGGTCAAGGAAAATATTAAGGAGGAAAAAAAATCCTAAAGCAAGTGAAATTTGAACACAACTTACCAAAACCTATGGGATACAGCAAAATCAATGCTAAGAAGGAAGTTTATAACAGTAAACACCTGTATCAAAAAGAAAGATTTCAAATAAATAATCTAATGATGCACCTCAAGGAACTAGAAAAGCAGAATAAACCAAACCTCAAATTAGTAGAAGGAAAAATATAATAAATATCAGAATAGAACTAAATGAAATAGAGACTAAAAAATAAAAGGAAGCAACAGAATGAAAGTTGGTGTTTAGAAAAGATAAACAAAACCAATAAACCACTTGTTAGACTCACCAACAAGAAAACTGCTGGGCAAGGTGGCTAATGCCTGTAATGCCAGCACTTTGGGAGGCCGAGGCAGGAGGATTTCTTGAGTCCAGGAGTTCAAGACAAGACCAGCCTAGGCAACACAGTGAGAGCCATAAAAAAAAAAAAAAAAAAAAAAAAAAAAAAAAAAAAAAATTTGCTGGATAGGGAGGCATGAACCTTCCAGCTACTCAGGAGGCTGAGGTGAAAGGATTGCTTGAGCCCAGGAGGTTGAGACTGCAGTGAGCCCTGATTGCACCTCTGTACTGCAGTCACGGTGACGGAGCACAAACTTGTCTCAATCAATCAATAAATAATAAAAATATGATCTGGAGAGAATTGCAAAATTTTGAGATAGTAAAAAACAAATAAATGAAAAAGACATACCATGTTTTGGGATAGGAAAGGTAATTTATAGGTTTAATGATGTTTTGATGGAAATGTGGTGGGAGTTTTGACAAAATTATTCTAAATTTCACATGAAAAGTGGGTAAATAATAATAATAATAATAATGAAAATGTTGATAAAAAACAGTAACAACGAGTGGAGGGGATGGAAGGTGTCATATAGCTAGATATTAATACATACTTTAAAACTAAAATAATTAGTGTCAGACCAGTGCAATACAAAGCCTGGGAGCAGACAAAACAGGAAAAGAATTTCACATATGATAGAAGTAGCATCCAAATCACTAGAGAAAAGCTGCATTGTTTTGTAAGTTGTGCTTGAGCAACTTGTTAAATAGGGGGAAAATTAGATCTTAGTTCTTGCTATAAATCAAATAAATTCTTAGTATATTGGAGAGGTACACCTGAAAATATTAAGCCATAAAAAAAAAAAGACTAAAATATGGTCAATATCTTACTTCAGGGAAGAAAAAAAATTGAGAAGAAAAGTGTCTGTACTCACAGTAGAGGTCAATGCAATTCCATCTTGGAAGTGAATCCACCATGTTGGCTTCTGACTAACCTCTGCTCTGGGAAGGCCTCTCAGATTTCCATTTCATCTATTGTTCCTGTGTAAGAGCCCGCACTTACTGTAAATCCTGCCCTTAGGTCAAGCAACCTTGATGTTATGGACTTCAACTGTTCCACACGTCCCTTCTGAACCACCCCTTCTCTATGGTATGAAGCCCTGGGTCTGAGTGGTCATGAGGTAGAGACCTACCATCTTATTTCACCACCACCTGAGACACAGACACGGCTTTTCTTAGCAAGTCCTTATTAAATGTTTCTTTCTAAGGAACTGAATATGTCAGTCTTTTTCTTCTGCCTTTCAGCTTCCTTGGACTTTGGGGTAGGTTTGCATAGGGCTGCCTATCTTGAAACACTCCCCAAATTGCTTCAAACAGGTTTTCAAACATACTATCAATAGTAATATCTGTAGGATACGTGACAAACCAAAATTAACCTCTTTTACAGAAACAGGGTTTTAATAAGTAGATCAGAAAACAAATATTACAGTAGAAAAGTGGGCAAAGAATATAAAGAGATAATTCACAAAAAGGAAACATAAATACTAAGAAAAATATTTGCCTTCAACAGTAATAAAAAAATGAAAAAATAAACCAAAACAACAAGTTAACATTTAAAAATCTTTCACATTGGCAATAATTTTTTAAAAAAAGTCTGGGCAACATAGAAAGACCACATCGCTACACAAATAATTAAAAACTATTAGCCAGACGTGGAGGTGTGTGCTTGTGATCTCAGCTACTAGGGTGGCAGAGATGGGAGGCTCACCTGAACGTGGGAGTTTGAGGCTGCAGTGAGCTGTGATCACACCACTGTACTCCAGCCTGGGTGACAGAGCAAGACCCTGTCTCAAACAAAAATTAATAATGTCTGATATTGATGAAAATATTAGATAAAGGTGCATTGCTGTATATCTTATGTAAATTAGTACAGCCTTTCTAGAATAAACGTTGGAATTTTAAATCAAGATATATTTATCCTTTGCTTCACTTATGAAACCAATAAATTTCACAGAGAAAAATTATCAGAGATATTCAAAGATGTACATACAAGGATATACATTAGAATGTAACAGGACAATGGTAAAATAAACCATAGCACATTGCAGAAACATGCATAAAAAATAAATTTATTGTATTCCTGTGTGCATGTCATGTGCCATGTGACTTTGCAGTTCTTCACAAAAACAGGTGAAGCCTGTGTCTTCACTTTTTGACTCTGAGGACGGTCATATTGTCCAATGGGACATTATCAAACATGATGTAAGTAAGCAGAGGCTCAAAAAGTGCTGTGTGTTGAGATTTGGCCTCTCTTGCTGCTGGAAACCCTTTCATTGATTACCACCTGAAAACACCTGGGCTGGCTTTCTGGAAGATGAGAGGCCACGTGGAGAGAGCTCCCAGTATTCTAGCTATCCCAGCCTTCCCAGCTGAGGCCTCAGATATGTAAGTAAGGCCATCTTGAATGGCCCATACCAGAGGTGTCCAGCCACCCACATAACTGTGAGGAATAATAAATCTTCGTTATTTTATTTATTATTATTTGAGATGGAGTTTCACTCTCAGGCTGGAGTGCAATAGTATGATCTCGGCTCACTGCAACTTCCACCTCCTGGGTTCAAGTGATTTTCCTGCCTCAGTTTCCTGAGTAGCTGGGATTACAGATGTATATCATCATGACTGGCTAATTTTTGTATTTTTAGTAGAGATGGTTTTGACATGTTGGCCAGGCTAGTCTCGAACTCCTGATTTCAGGTGATCTGCCTGGCTTCGGCTTCTAAAGTGCCGATATTACAGGCATGAGCCACTGTGTCCGGTTTTTATTTTAAACCATTAGGTTTTGAGGCAGTTTGTTATACAGCAGAAATTAACTGACATACACATCTAAACAGTGGCCAACTCAAATGGCTTTAGTGCTCAGCAGGTAACATAGATATATAAAATGTCTTTCTTTGGTTTCTGTTATCAGTATTTTGTGGTTTGTTGCATACAAGACCTGTACATAATATATTAGGTCTGTATACACATCAGTACAGATGGTTCCTGACTTATGATTTTTGGACTTTATGATGGGTTTATCAGGACTTAACCCCATCATAAATTGAGGAGCTCCTTGCTACTTATGCTGGGATTACTATACCTAGTGAATATGTATCACTTTTGTACTGTTATAAAGTGGAAAACTCCTAAGTTGAAATATTATAAATAGGGGACTGTCTGCTGTGTTGCCAGCATTGAATGCATTTTTGCTTTATGATATTTTTGACTTAGCATAGGTTTATCAGGAGGTTACTCCATTGTAAGTCAAGGAGTATTTGTATTTCATGTTTTGAGTTATTGTAAATGACTTTATATTTCTAATTTGTGTCCCTGTATTCATTGCATTAGCACAGAAAGGGAGGCTGAGCCTTGCTACTGCCAGGTGGGGGTGGAAGTCCAGGCTTCCTACTTGACACCTGTTGACATTTAAGGAGAAGTCTCCTTATTACTGCTGGTCAGGGGTGAAAATTCTGGCTCCCATTAGGTCTCTTCTGATACCTGCCTACCTGGAAGGGTAGGAGTGCCTCGTTACCCCTTATATAGTCTTCACTGACCTCATTTCTCTGGGCATTGGTGAAAATTCTGATTCAGCGGTTGGCCTTCTCTCACATTCACCAGTGGGGACTGTAGGGAGCTCATTACCGGCCAGTGGGGCTGAAAGCTCAGGCTCCCTGCTTGGCCTTGTCTGATGCCACACTGGTAGGTGTTGGGAATGATGCTAGCCTGGTGACGGTGGAAGTCCAGGTTCCCCTTCAGCCTTTGTTGGCATGGGTAAGACTGGGACACAGTTTTTTTTTTTTTTTTTTTTTTTTTTTTACCCTGTGGTGTTTGGCTGCAGTAAAGCAGTTTTTATCTAAACATTTTCTGTCTTGCTTGCCTGCTCCCTTCCTGGTTCTTTAGCTAACAGCATGCTTTTTTGGGGACTTAAAAAAAAATCTACATTTGGTGTTTATTGTGTGGCTGTCTTCTTAGGCTCTGAGTCTGGGATATGTAAAAAAACCAGAAAGACCAGGGTACTGAATATGTCATTCCTCAAGTCTTAAGGTTCCCAGCCAGAACTCAGGGTCTGCCTTCTTTTATCTTCCCTTATGAGTATTCTTACGCTTGTTTTACATGTAATATCTAGGGCTTTCAGTTATATTAGTAGGGATAGAAAAAGTCACATTGCCATCCTCCCAGAAGCTTTTAAACATACATGTCCACAAAACAAATGTAAACTATGAGCTGTAGTGGCTTTTTCTTAAAATTTTATTATGGGGATTTTCTTTAGGCTATACATTCCTGAAAAAATGCTTCTTTAAATTATTGTGTAATGTAGCATTGGTTCAATGACCTAACTTATTCAGCCAATCCCTTATTATTATTATTTTTTCACATTTAGGCTATTTTAAATTCCTCACTAGTATAGGTAACACGAAGTGGACATTTTCTCATAATATTTATCCAATTCTCTAATTGTTTTATAGGATATATTTCTAGGAGGGGAGTTACTAGATTAGAGAGTATAAAAACATTTAAAGGCCCTTGATAAATACTTGGTTTTCAGAAAGGTGGTACTTATTTTGATGCCTAAAAGTAGTATACAAGAATGTCAGACTTATCATACTCTGAAGTTGAATATTATCACTTAAAAACTATTGCTGTTTTAAAAAGCAGAAAGATGTTTTTTAATTTTAGATAGGATGCCTTTAATAGTGAGGCTGAACTTCACTGCAATGCTAATTTAATAAGCTCACCAATAACATGGAATTTTAAAAAGTAACTCACCATATTCATAAAATTTAAAGCTTGATAATATATAAAAATCTATATATGTGCTAAAATTACACAGAACTATACATACACATACACAGAAACACAAATGAGTGAATGAAAATAAAACAGGTGAAATCTGATAAGGTCTGTGGTTTGTACCAATGTTAATTTCTCAATTTTGAAATTATACTATTGTTTTATACATTGTTACCTTTGGAGAATAATGGCTGATGGGTACATGGGACCTCTTTGAACTATTTTTGTGACTTCATGTGAACTGTAGTTATTTAAAAACTAAAGTTAAAAACAAGCAAATGTCGATAGTAGAATCTTCTATTTTGTTTTCATAACCCTTTTTCTGGAGTGTCTAAACATCTGGGTCTTTCTTGTAGTTTCTCTGCTTGGACCAGGGACAAGTGAACACGCTATTCTAGTTGTCACAGCTGAATCTGAGATGGACGCTGGTCCTTGCTCACGGGGAGGCCTCACTCCTGCGGGGCGTATCATAGCTCTGGCTCCACATTGCTGATAAGCAGAGCTCAACAGTGGCTTCACCCCAGGCAGTTCGATCTTGCTTCATGTCTTGTTCCTCACTCATACGTGCACTTGGAGTTTCTACCTCCCACTTCACTGTTCTGCTGGGTGGATCCTGTGTCTCTTGCTGTAGCAGGAGCGGCCACGAGAAACAGAGCTCCCGAACACCGAATGAGGAAGGAAAGGGTTTATTTTATTATTATTATTAATATCACAGCTGGGAGCCTGGCGATGGTTCCAAATGACCCAGCTCATCTAACAAAGGAAGGTTCTTTCCTTATATAGCTTATTTAGATATTACACGTGAAAGTCTTAGGTTTACAGCCTTAGAAATTACATATGAAGATTTACAGCTTTAGGACTCATGTGAAAAGGTTTCAGGTTTACAGCTTTAGAAATCACATATGAGAGGGTTTCGGGTTTACAGTTTTAGAAATCACATATAAAAGGGTTTTGGGTTTACAGTTTTAGGACTCATATGTGAAACGTTTCTGGGTTTGAGCTTGTTTTAAGTAAAAACCGTGCCTTCTGGAGAGTTTCCCCAAGACCAAGCCTGCCACCTGCAGGAAGGTGGCTCAGGAGGTGCCAGTGGGTCAGCCTTTTCTTCTATTGAAATGCAGTGTGACAGTCAAAGAAGTTGATCCCAGATGCCTGGGTCCCCTTCCTCACCCCCCCAGACCCTCACCACTCTATAACATTAGTGAGGGGTTTCACTCTTATTCTCACTTTCCAGATCCTCTGGAGAAACTGATTGATAATGTTTCATATAATATATCTGTGGTGTCATTTTTTGGCTAACTACAGTAGTGATGAATCCCTTAATCATCTGAAGGAACAGGGGAAGTAAAGGAGTAACAAGCAAACGCTTATTGTTATAATAACACTTACGATGAGAGTCTTGAACCCTCCTAAGGATGAGAACCAACCTCCAGATCAGGACTCAGGGTTAAATCCGTGCCATAGCTGCACAGGCATGTGTGCCTGTTTGGTTATATTCTTAATTGCATGACCCTGGCTGGTTATGTGCCAGCAGCAGTTGGTTAGTTCAAAGTTTCCACAGACCCCCCCTTCAGCTGCTAGCAAATAACCTAGGGCCAGCTGGCTCTGTTAAATCGCATTCCTCATTTGAGTTTCTTGTCCTGCCAAAATGGACAGAGCTTTGCCTGTTTCATTAGTATTTCCAAAACAGCCTGTAGCCAGATGATCCGGTTGAGCATGTAATTAGGAGTCCGGTATCCCCATCAGCCACCCTCTGCCACGTGGCTGGCCCATAAGACTTAATAATTTTCTCCAGTACCCAGGATGATCCCTGTACATTTATAAGAACTGTAGGACAAAAGAGTGGCAGTAACTTTACATCCTGCCTGGTGTACACACTGAGGGCATTCTTCAAAATTAATCTTCCTACTGTACAAGTCCAAATATTAAGAAGAATAAGTCCCACGATGAATCTCCTCATGCTTTGGCCGTGTATGGACCAGCCAGCTTCCAGGATGTGGCTGGAGCAAGGCTTGTTGTCCTTTTTAAGGTGATTCTGCAGTCCTTCCCTTGGTCCAAGTCTCAGCTGTTGCTGGTTTTCACACGGCTGTGGTGGATTCAGGCCGGGATTCCCACTACCTTCATGGCTGTGGGATTGGTCAGGATCAAGTCTGAGTTCCTTTCCATCGTGGTCCTTTCCATCCATTTTAGAGGGGCTGTACCCCAGTCCTTTATCCACACGTGATCACCTAGTGAGAAAGGGTGAACTGGGGAGAAAAACTTGCAGGACATTTGTCATTTATCCAGGTTGAAATATCTTGAGCGATTCTCCCCAGAGCTGGTAACCAGCGTCCTAACTCAATCTCTTGCCACTCCTGAGGAGTTCCTGGGAGTGCCCCGATTAGGGGAGGGGGCCTATGATATAAGACTTCAAAGGGGAATATCCTGTTTTTCTAAAGAAGGTGCATCTAATTTTGAATAACACCAAGGGCAGTGCCTGCACCCACTTTGATCCTGTTTCCTGATACACTTTCTCGATTTTTTTTGATGGTCTGGTTCATTCTTTTCACTTTTCCTGAACTCTGAGGGCAGTAGGCAGCGTGCAGTTTCCAAAGGAATACTCCAAGCCCCGTCACTGTATTCTGGGCCAAGTTCGCCACAAGTGCTGGTCTGTTGTTTGATGGGATACGCAGTGGTGGCCCAAACCTAGGAATGAGATCTGGAAGCAGCGCACAGATTATGTTTATGGGTTTTCTTTCACCAGGGGCAAAGTGGCCAGGTTTAGGGTGTTGCACTTATCCTAATGCTAATGCGTAGATTTTCACTTTAGCAGGCTCAGGTATCTGGCAGGCCTAGCATTTGTTAATAACCAACGATGTCCTTTGGTATTCATTAGGGTCACTACTGTGTGGGGTGCTTTGATATTTAAATTCTTCCCAGAGTTGAGGCTAGAATCTTTAATTGCAATTCCTCCTCCTCTTCTTTTTTTCCTGACACATACAGCATGAGAGGCTTTGTTAAATGGGGTAGCCCCAAAGCCAGGGCTGACAGAAGTTTCGCTTTTAGTTTTTACCCCATTCAAAGGGTTTCTTGTCTTTTCCCCTCCCCACTTTGTCACTTTGTGTAAGGATTTGGCCAGTACTTCAAAGTTTGGAAATCCACAATTTACAAAACCCACGGCTCCAGGAGCTCTCTCACCTGCCTTTTAGTCTCGGATTCTGGCAGGTTGCCGGTGGCTTGCTTCTTGCTTCTAGGCTGCGTTCCCCCTTATGGATGGTGAGCCTCAGATACTGCATTTGTTGTGGGCAAATCTGGGCTTTCCTTTTAGACACTTTATGCCCACAGTCCTCCAGGTGCCGGAGTAAGGCATCTGTTTCTTTTGTGCACCCGACTGCCGTGGGGTGTCCAATAGAAGGTTATCAGCATACGGGAGCAGCATGCGAGCAAGAGACTTTTGGGGGAGTGGTTACAGGCTAGTGCCTCCCCAAAGATGTTGAGAGAGTTTCTGAGCCCCTGGGAAGCTGGGTCCAGGTGTACTGGGTGGTCACACCTGCTTCTGGATCTCTCCCATTGAAATGCAAATAGTTTTTGACCCTCCGAGGCCAGTCCAATGCTAAGGAGGTATACTTTAAGTCCAATCAAGTGAACCAACTATCCTCTGCTGGCAATAATCCCAACTGCGTGTATGAGCTGGGTGAAAAGTCACACAAGCCCTGCCCTGGCCCGGGAGGTGATACCAGTCTTCTGTTCCTGGCTAAAAGGTCTCCACCCTCCTTCCCGAGGGACAATGAGAGCCTGGATAACCCCCGCCTGAGGCAGTTTTAATTGCAGGGAGTTCTTATTATCGAATGGGATAGCTGTAGCCCTTAATCTACACAAGTTTTCCGGAGAAGTGGGCAGGGGCGGTCCATTAAGTACAAGAAAGTCTGTTCTCTTAACACCTTAATAGCTCTAACGACATTGGTTTTGTTTCTTTCGATGGGGGTTACAGGGCTGTCGTCCGGACCATGGGCTTTTTGGGGCCATATGAATCCGGCCCCCCTCTTTTAGTCCAGTGGCCCTTCCATTAGATTGACCAGAGCCCCTTCACTTTTGTCTGAACCTTGTGCTCAGGGTCTCCCTGTTTTCCCGTTAGCTGCAGGCACAAGTCTTTCCAATGTCTGATTTCTCCACAAAATGCGCACTGATCGCGCTGCAGGCATGGGCGGGCGGACTGGGATGCTTTCCAGGAACCCCCCTTTTCCCACACGCTTGGGGTGCTCCTCTCATAGCAGCAGCTATCAAGTCGGCATTCCATCCAGCCGGGCACTCGTGTTCCCTACACCCTTCTCTCCAGCTATCGCCTCTCGGTTTACAAACACCTGGTTAGCTATTTCCAATAACTGTGAGGTATTCATGCATGCAAACCCTGCCTGTTTCTGCCGTTTTTGTCTAATGTCCTCTGCACACTGACTAATGCCATATTTATCATACGCTGGTTCTCCGGGCTCTCGGGATCAGAAGGAGTGTGCATGCGGTAAGCTTCACACAGTCTTTCATAGAATTGGGTAGGGCTTTCCTCTTTTCCTTGAATAACCTCAGAGACTTTGTTAATGTTTGTAACTTTCTGGACCCCTTTTTTCAATCCTTCTAGCAAGACTTCTCTGTACCGATTAGCCTTTGCAAACCCTCCGGGGTGTTCGGATCCCACTGGGGTTCAGTTCCCAGTAACTGGACCCTGAAATACTCTTGGGGGTTCTGGTAGTCTGCAGGAACATGCTCCTCCAACCATTTAGAAGTGGCTTAGAGTATTCTCCACCTTTAGTCTGTGTTAAATAGATGCATAAGCAGCTGGTGGCAATCAGCCCAAATGGGGTGATGAGTCTGAATAACAGTTTGCAGTAGGTCAATGAGAGCCTGTGGCTTCTCCGTATAAGATGGGTTGTTATTTTTCCAGTTGATAAGATCAGCCAAGGTGAATGGCAGGTATGTGAAAACACGCCTTTCTACCATGTGGCCATCCTCATCCACTCCCGTGTACCTCTGCTCTCTTAAAGGCATCTGCACCCTGGCCTTGGGTCACAGACGGGCTGCCAGAGACAGAGTTCCCTCTGGGAAGTGGACGGCAATGGGAGGAGTTTTTCCACACTCTCTTATCTATTCTGGGTGGCTTAGGAGTGTGCAGCTCTGGTGGGGATCCTGAGGCTTCCGGCCCAGGGGCAGGGAGTTCTTGAGGAGGAGGGGGCATTATTGGCAAAAACTCTACTGCTGCTGGGTCGGCCAGAACCTTGGGAGTCATTGTTTCTGCCACTGAATCTGCCCAGACTTTGGGAGTCTGAGTCTCTGCAGCGAGGGGGGTGTGGTTTCTAGCAATCTGTCCCTTGGCTACTAAAACAGATGCTGTGTGTCCTCTTAACCACTTCAGGGGGTTCAAAACTAACTGCAACCATGAATCTACGTATGGAGATTGATCGAGGTGTTCTAGCTCACTGCATGTAACCTCATGCCTTACTTTGGAGACAAGAGGCTTGTCTAGGGTCCCCTCTGGGGGCCAACCTACCCCAAATGCTGGCCAATCTACCTCACATAAAGCCCTTAATTTCTCTGATGTCACAGTTACTCTATAATTCCCAGTAAATTCCTTCTTGAAAATTTTCAGCATGGTCTCTAAAGGGGTGGGCTTGCTATGGGAGTGACCCATACTCGCATTTCAAAGAAACAATTCCCACAGTTAGGAGGGTGTCAGTTCACTCACAGCAGCTCCCGCCCAGTGAGACGCAGCACACAGTACTCTCCGATTTACATTCACTTCAGTCCTTTCACAACGTCTAGATGGAAAAGGCTTCACCACTCCGCCTTATGTGGCTGTTTCTAATTCCAGTTAGCCTTACAAATCGCTCAATGCGTGAGGCCCCTTCTAATGGGCCTGATACCTTTCACGACTGATGCGTCCAGTTGGACCCATCTACACACACACACACACACACACACACACACACACACAAAACCACTCTTCCCCCAATTCAAAACCATAAACAAAAAGCTTCCAAGGTT